>CAUYUJ010018126.1:598302-683302 GCA_963575745.1 Prorocentrum cordatum
TCCTGTTGTTCTTTCTTGTCCGATGGCGCTGCAAGGTGATCGCATTTTTATTGATTGTTTTGCCGATCGGCGCAGGCCCCCAAAACCCCCCCTCCCACCCCCCCCCTGGAGTAGATCTCGGCTGTTTTTTGGCGCCTGTTTCTGGCAGGAGGAGGCTCCCCCAGAGGCCGCACTATTACAAACGGTCGCACTACGTAGAGGTCCAGAGCCAAACCCCCCCGTCCCCCCGCCTTTCCGCCCCAATGTCGAAACGCCGCATAATAGAAAATGCTCACAAGGTGGAACATGGTCGTCCGTGGAGCGATGGCGGCCGGTTGACGACCTTGCCTGCAGCGGGGACACTTGTCAGGCCTGCAGCGGCCAAGGCAACCAGCCGGTCGGACCCACGGAGGCTCAAATGCCAGGAGCATTAGTTTTTAACTCGGGCCTGTCCCCCTACAGGAGGAATATTCAAAATTATCCCAATGCGACCCTACCTAGGAGTTGGAGCCTCTAGGAAAGCAACATGAGTAGGAGCGGTAAACGCTGTCCTCCTCCTTCTCCCCATCGTCGTAGTCGTAGCAGTAGCAGTAGCGGTAGTAGTAATAATAGTAGTAGTAGTAGTAGTAGTAGTAGTAGTAGTAGTAGTAGTAGTAGTAGTAGTAGTAGTAGTGGTAGTAGGTAGTAGGTAGTAGGTAGTAGGTAGTAGGTAGTAGGTAGTAGTAGTAGTAGGTAGTAGGTAGTAGGTAGTAGGTAGTAGGTAGTAGGTAGTAGGTAGTAGGTAGTAGGTAGTAGGTGTAGGTAGTAGGTAAGTAGGTACATATAAGGTAGTAGGTAGTATTATTAAGTACAGTAGTAAGTAAGAAGTAGGAGTAGTAAGTAGTAGTAGTAGATATTAGTAGTAGTAGTAGATAAGTAGTACTAGTAGTAGTAGTAGTAGTAGTAGTCGTCGTCGTAGTCTATAGTAGTAGTATAAAGTATAGGTAGTAGTAGTAGTAAGTAGTAGTGTACGTAGTAGTAGTAAAGAGTAGTAGGAGTAGTAAGTATAGTAGTATCGTAGTCGTACAGCTAATACGTATAGTCGTAGTCGAAAAGTCGTAGAGTAAAGTAGTAGTCATTAGTAGTAGTATTAGTAGTAGTAGCAGAAGTATAGTAGTAGCAGTAGCAGTAGCAGTAGTAGTAGTAGTAGTAGTAGTAGTAGTAGTAGTAGCAGTAGCAGTAGCAGTAGCAGTAGCAGCAGTAGTAGTAGTAGTAGTAGTAGTAGTAGTAGTAGCGCCAGAACCGCCGACGCCACGCCGAAAGTGAAGCAGCAGCAGCAGCAGGCAGCAAGTCGCCGAGACAGCAGCAAAAGCAGCAGACACGGAGATGAGGGCGGGGCACTGGGGAGTTCTTTACATCTACATATATATCTACACCTACATCTACATCGACACCTACATCTACATCTAGACCTACATCTACACCTACAGCTACATCTACATCTACACCTGCATCTACATATACATCTACATCAACAGCGAGACTCACATCTACATCTACACCTACATCTACACCTACATCTACATCTACATCTACACCTACATCCACATCTACACCTACACCTACATGTACATCTATATATACAATTTCGCATTGGTTGTGCTTTTGCTTTGCATTGCCTTTGCTTTTGCTCTTGCCTTTGCTTTTGCCTTTGCCTTTGCTTGTGCTTTTGCTTTCGCTGTTGCTTTTGCTTTGCTTTTGTTTTTCGCAGCAGCAATCGTGGATGCTGTGCTCTGCTATGATATGCTATGCTATGCTATGCTGCGCAATGCTATGCTGGACTAGGCTAGGCTAGGCTAGGCTAGGCTATGCTACGCTACGCTATGCTATGCTGCGCTATGCTATGCTATGCTATGCTACGCTATACGTTTGATTTGCCTTCGCTTTTGCCTTCACTTTTGCCTTTGCTTTTGCTGTTGCTGGGCGCCCAGGGAGCGCAACTGGGAGAACCGCGCGTTTGCTTTTACCTTTGCTGTTGCTTTTGGTTGGGTCCCAGGGGACTGGGGGAACCGCCCGAGGCGATTTGCACTGCCCGGCCCCTTTAAGCTAAGAAAGTAAGAACCCTTCTAGGCAGAACCTAGGTAGGGAAATAGGCAAACAGTGTATGGGGACGACTTTCTGTTTTAGTTACAGGCCATTTCTTCATTGCTTGGGGCATGACGGGCGTCATGGCCCCCGCTCCCCCCCCCCCCCCCTGACGTAACGCTCCCCCGCCCCAGTGCGCTGCGGGCACTGCCGCCGTGCGCATTGGGATCCGCGTAGGTGTCCGCGTAGGAATCCGCATAGGTGTCTGGTCCGCAGGCGTCGTCGTCGTCGTCGTCTTACGTCGTCGTCGCTCGTGGTTCGTCGCTCGTCGCTCATCGTCGTCGTGCGCGCGGACGCGGCTGGAGCCTGTTTTTACGTCCGGGCCGATGACGGCAATCATCTGGGTGGGGAGGGGGTCGATGACGTCACGTTTCGCGCCGGCGGCGTTTGGGAATGGTTTGGAATGACGGAGGACGGGTAGCGCGAACATGTAGGTGGCGATGTACAACACAATGCCTGTGTACATCACAGTGCCCGCGTGCACCACAGCGCCTGTGTACACCACACCGCCGATGTACACCACAGCAGCCGCATGCAACACAGCGTTAGTTTGTGCCACCGTGCTTGCGGGCACAGCAGCTCCTGTGTGCACCACAGCGCTTCCGTACACCACATCAGCCGTGCGCAACACAGCACCAGTGTACGCCACAATGCCTGCGTGCATTGCAGTGCCTGTGTACGCCACGGCGCCTGTGTGCACCACATCAGCCGTGTGCAACACAGCGCCATTGTTGTGTATAGAATGTCAGAAGGAATCCTTGTGACAAAATGGGGCGCGTGTGGATTCCAGAGAAAACAATGGAAAACACATTCTCATGGACAAAGGAGCGCCGCTGGAATGTACGAGTCCCCCCGAGCCCGCCCGCATCACCCTGACTCCCATTTGCGTCCAGGAGGCTCCAGCTAAACTGGCCGTCCGAGAACCAAGTGGACCGATTCAGTCGACCATTCTGCGGTGCACGCTGAGATGCGCACGTTCGTTGTAACGCCAAGCCGCACGACAAGGGTAAGAAGGAGGAAAAGGAGGATGCGGAGGAGGAGGAGGAGGAGGAGGTGGAGGAGGAGGGAGGAGGGAAAAACGTCGCATTCGATTATCAGAACTCTTTCGGCGTGGCGTTTAGTTGTCCGCATCAGATCCTGAAGTACATGCTCCTTCTACCTGCCCTATGCACGCAGGCGCTGTGGTGTACACCAGCGCTGCGTTGCACGCGTATGCTGTGGTGTAGACAAGCGCTGTGGCGTGCACAGGCGCTGCGGTGCACGCAAGCAGCGTGGTGTACACAGGCGTTGTGTTGCACATGGCTGCTGCGGTGTATGTACACCGGCGCTGTACTGTTCCCAAGTATCGTGGTATACACGGGCGGTGCGTTGCACACGGCTGTTGCGGTGTACGCAGGCGCTGTGGTGCACACGCGCGGTGTGGTGCACGCGAGCGTTGTGCATGGTGTACACAGGCGCAATGGGCAGATCGCCACTTACATGCTGCTCTCGTCGTCGTCGTCGTCGCTCGTCGCTCGTCGCTCGTCGCGTCGTGCGCGCGGGTGCGGCTGTGGTGCCGGAGCCAGGCGGCGGGGGGGCGGGCGTCACGCCATACCCCCCCCCGCCATCCCCCCCCCCTGACGCCCGACATCGCCGAACATAAAGAAACGCCTTTTCATTGTTGACATTTTGGGAGTTTTTTTGACTATTGTTTATAGTTCGTCCAAAATCCGCCTGTAGGGGGACATACCCGAGCTAACATGTGTTTGAAGTTTCGCACGATAGTGGTGGAACACAATCGTCCCCCGCCTTTGGCCAGAGCCCCATTGGATCTCCGCAGTAGTTATGAAAGTCCCGCTGGCCCCATGGAAATGTTCACCCTTCGTGGCCCTCCTCCTCCAAAACCGCGGGGGCGTCCGCTTCGGCCGCAGGTCACGATTCACATGTTTCGATCCCATCACACTGCCTACCCGGTGGTGTACAGTCAACCCGCATATCAAGGATGGGTGACCCTCCCAAGGCCCAAGGGTAACTTCGGCCCGTCCTCAGCGACTTACGCTGGCCAGCCCCGTTCGAAACGCCGACATCGGCCTCCAAGGCCCTTGCATCCCTGCCGCGCATCCTCACGATGCCGGGCTGACTGTGCCGTTCGGAGCCCTCCTCTGCTTGCCCTCCCCCCTCGACGACGCCTGGGCCGGGCGTCCGCCGGTCAAGCGCCGCGCTCCCCCCGCGGCCGTCCCTGCGCAGCGCTGGTGCGGCAGGTCCGCGCCGCGCTGGCGCGGCGGTGGCCCCTCCGTGGCGGGCGCCCCAGGCAGGGTGCCGCGCTCTTGGGCCCTCCAGCTCAGGCCGTGTCGGGCACGTCCCCCTACAGGAGAAGAATGTTCGAAACATTGCGCGGGCATGTTTTCAATCTTTGTTATTATCGTTTGCCCGCGTTCTACTTGTCCCAAATCCGCCTGTGGGAGGACATGCCCGACCTGAGCTTAGGCTGTGCCTTGCCCGGGTATCACCACAGGGGCCTTAGACCTCCTGGCGAAGGTGCTCACGTTCTTGTCCAGTGCCCTTCTGCGCGCCGAGGGGTGCTCCAGCGCTTGCTTGGCCCGGTGGCACCGTCGGCAAATGTTGGCCGGTCCTCTGATTCAAGACGGCCGTTTTCTCCGGGCGGGTCTCGACAGCTACTTCCCCGGAGCAGGCAGGGCGGGATGCTCGGCAGTGCCTTCCTTGCTGTGCGTCTGCCGTGCCGGGAAGCTGCGATCGCTCCATGCTGACCGACCCGCGCGGCGCCAGAAGCCAGGACGTCGACGCCGCCACGGCGCGGTGCGAGGGAGGGGCGGGCAGCCACGGGGAGGGGGACCGGGGACCCGTCCGGCGCTTTTGGAGCCGGCGGTGGCAGGCTGGGGGTCTCCCAGGGCCCTTCCTCGTCCAGCATCGAGGACAGCAAGACCCCCTACTGACACGAGGAGCACGCAGCCTCACCGAGGTCCCCCGCCTTTCAGCATGGGGTCTCATAGCTCTAGGTGGTTTGGTTCGACACATCTGCAGAGAAGACTCCCTATCCCTACTGTTTTTGGCCTCTTCGCTGAGGTCCGCTCGCAGAGGATTAGTAGAGGTACTTTTGTTGCTTATCATTCCAGGGCCCCTCTGTAGAGAGTTAAGTCGGGCGTGTCCCTCTACAGGAGGGATCTTCAAAAGAATAGTCTGGAGACTATTTTTGGAATATGTTTGACAATTTTGGCGCATTTTTTATTTAATAGTTTTTTAGTCTTCGTCGAAAATTCCCATGTAGGGGGACACGCCCGCCTTAAATAGAGTGCCCCTTCCCTGCAGCTTTCGCTCGCCCACAGTCGAGTTCGGCACCCCGAGGGTGGAAGTCGGGGGGGGGGGGCGGCACGTGAGGCGGCGGGGGGGCTTCTCTCAGAAGCTCTCACCCACCTCGGTTTTTACCGCCCCCTCGATGCGACGCCCAGGTGGCAAATTGATGGCCTTCCAGGGCCCCTTGCTAGGGCCCTTCTCCTTGCAGCTCGCGCTCGCCCCCATGTTTAGTTTTTCGGCGGCGCCCGCCCCGAGGGTGGAAGTCGAGGGGGGGCGGCGGGCCTTCCAAGATACAGGAGGAAAATCACACAACACACAGGCAGAAGTAAACGTCGATTCCCAGAGACATCAATGGGAAAATATGGCAAGTGGCAGGGAAGACGAAACTCAAGAAAATATAGAAAGCACGGTGAATCCTGCGAGGCGTGTCTATTTGTGTGTGTGTGTGTGCGTGTGTGTGTGTGTGTGTGTGTGTGTGTGTGCGTGTGCGTGTGCGTGTGCGTGTGCGTGTGCGTGTGCGTGTGCGTGTGCGTGTGCGTGTGCGTGTGCGTGTGCGTGTGTGTCCCTGAGCCTCTTCACAGAAGGCGGCGGGGACCTTCTCTCAGAAGCGCTCCGACCTTCGAGAAGCCCTCTGGGGCTTCGGAGGGGGCTCAGACAGCTTGTCCGAAGGCCAGGTGCCTCCTGAGCCGTCTGAGAAGGCCCGCCCCCTCTTCCTCCTCCAGCCTCCTCGTCCTCCATTCTTCTCCTTCGTCCTCCATCCGCACTTGTCACCGTCAATGTCATTGTGGTTCTTGTGGTACAGAACCGACAAGGCGAGGTACATCTGTTATTATGAAGTGGTTGAGAAAGCCTTGCGCACCGCCGACCCTCTATATCCCTGGCAGTAGGGCCCCGCGTGTTGAGGGAAGCGTGCGAGGGGACCTCTCGGTACACTCCTCGCACTCGACGAGCTGGTTTGAGGTGTGGGCGGGGTCTCGCTAGGAGCTTGTTCAAGAATTCCAGCCCCCCACCAGAGCAGGGCTGGAGTACTTCAGAGCGCTCGAGGAGGGTCGAGCGTCTTGTCACACAACGTTGGCCCGGGAGGCAGACTATCTCAAGTGACCGTGAGGAGCCGCGTGCAGCGCAACGTCCGATCAAATTCTCCACCCTCCGCCTCCTCCTGCATCCATCTCGTCCTTGTCATTTCTCCTTGCCCTCCTTCTCCTGCTCCTCCTGCACTTCCACTTCCCCCCCCGCTCACGGTCCAGCCGCCGGCGTAATTGGGGGGGGGGGCTGGGGCGTCGAGCGCCCAATTGCCAGCTGGCCCCCCGCAGGAGCGCGGCGAGGAGGAGGGCAGGCCCGACGAGGAGATGAGGGCGTCCAAGTGGTCCTCCCTCCTCCCTCCTCCCTCCTCCCTCCTCCCTCCTCCCTCCTCCTCCTCCTCCTCCTCCTCCTCCTCCTCCTCCTCCCTCCTCCTCCCTCCTCCTCCCTCCTCCTCCCTCCTCCTCCCTCCTCCCTCCTACTCCTCCTCATCGTCCTCCTCCTTCCGCCCCCGCTGGGGGGAGCCCCCGCGGCGGCGATCGCTTTTGTCGGCTACTCGTGCGGTCGGACTGGGGCACAAGATCGAGATCGGTTCGGGGAGGGTGCCCTGATGCTCTCTTCGTGACTGTTGGATGTTCTTGCACATCCTAGGGAAGAGCACCCTCGGATGGTCTTCAGTTTGGCCGGCGGGGAGCCACGTGTTCTTGAAGGGTGTTGTTCTGTCCCAGGTCCGGCTGTAAGATTGGCCTTGCGCGGTCTCTCGGGGAGCCGCGGGAGGGCCCAGCCCAAGAGCGCGCGCAGGCCGTCGTCTGTCGCCTCGCACGCAGCGATCTGCGAGTCGCGCGCCAGAGGTCGCTCTTGTCTAGGCTCGCTCTCGCGTGTAGCCGAAGGGGGGAGCAAGGGCGCCCTCGAGGGCGTCGCGCTTCGCGCACCGCGAAACGCGAAGTTTGGCGCCCGTGGTTGTTGAGACTTTGTCCCAGGTGATAGGTTGAGCAAGTTTTGGGGTGTCTTTGGGCGGGGTTTACTGGACATGCGCGCGTCGAAGGTCCCCCCCCAACAAATCGTAAATCACATGTCCCAGACATTTTTCAAGCATCACATCTCGCACCCTTCCCGATTTATGTTTAGTGATGCGTTCTCCCAGCGAAGATGTATCATCAGTATAGCGGCATCTCAGACATCCCGCACAGTATCGCCACGTGTAGCAGACACCACCCGACACAAACGCCCCCGATCGGTGACCTCAGTCTTCGGGCATGCGCCGTTGCGTATGATGGAAAACGAGACCGAGGTCAAACTGAACCCCACCTGCACAATTCGTAGCCGTTTAGGCCCCGACTTGCATAGCATGCGTGATCTTGTGGGTTTCTCCAGGCCTTCGAGGACACGCTAGCCCAGCGCATGTCGCATGTTTGATGGTCTTTTGGATTTGCAGGCTAGCGAGGACGAGGGCCCCGTGGAGGCCCCAGCCCCTGAGCCCCAGCGGAAGGCCCAGAGGGCCCAGTGGATGTCCCGAGGCGCGGAGGCGCTCGTGGACGCGCAGGGGGCCGCGGGCGAGCTCTCGGGTCCAGGTGGAGCGATCGCGTCCGTGAGAGGACATCGGCAGGCCGTAGGAAACAGCAACTTGGAGACGAGCGCCGAGGCAACGAGACGCTGGCTAACGCATTGAGGCCTTCCTTTGCCAAGAGCGTCGTCCAGACAGTATTTGGGGATGGTAAGTACCTTGCACAGTGGACATCAGGGGTCTATCCGGATCGACGGCGAAAGGCTTGAGTTCGAAAAAGCACGGCGGGGGCAGAGGCATTCTTTTGAAAACCGACCTTGCCTCAGCCACCAGAGAGCGCAAGTGGATGGATTGGCCCGCTTCATAAAAGGGGCCAGCGATACACCACAACATTGCAGCGCAGTGTTTTCCACGCTCAGTTGTTATGCTGCTTCAATGAGGGTTCAGAAACCTCACGTCCCAAAGGACATAAGTTTGCCACCGCGCCTGGCATAACGCATGGCCGAGCGGGGGAAACACGTGAGGACCCCAGTTCTCACGAAAGATGAGGTGATTTTTGCCAGCAGTTTGTTGGACAGCTCAAATTGTCGACTGCGGGCTGAGGAGGTACGTGCGCCTGCTCTGTGTTTACCGCTAGCCAATACAATCACAATGCATGATCGTCTATGCACATGGTCCGTTGTGAGTGTTGCATGCAGGGTCAGGGACCAACGTCGACAGATATGGATATCTGAACACTGCCATATCTACCGCCCCCTGGGCCCAACAAATCGCAAATAAAGACAATGCCTTGGCCAACAACTGCACTGCCGACTTAGAAGAAACGCAAATGAAGCACCGCAACCAAGCGTTGGCAGGAACTGACCGTCAACGTACATTATTTCCTTTGACGCGTTGCGCTCACTCCGTCGGGTTATCAATGATGCCTGTGTACATGAATCTACCGAGCAATGACGCCTCAAGATTGGCGACCAAGCCTATGCGTTTCAATCATACCGAGTACATGAGAACTACGTGGCTTCTTTTGCGGAGTCGCGTGGCAACGCGGCATGTTTTTTTTTTTTTTTTTTTTTTTGTTGTTGTTGTTGTTTTTTGTTTGTTTTCTTCTTCTTTTTCTCTAGCCGGTTCACCACTTGCCGCCAGAGGCGCAGAGTGGAAGGCGCATGCGGAATATGTTTGGATGATGATCCGAGTTGTGAGGGACCTGTTTCTGGGGATGGAAGAACACATTCTCGCGTTGGATAGCGGCAGTTGGACAGATGAGCGCTTTGTCCATCATTGCATCGGGGAAGCGTGCCCCAATCAGCGTCGAGGCGACCGGGCGCGGGCTGTGAAAGGCATGCAGCGCTGCGCTGTGTTTTCATGCGGTGGCAGGGTCGACGCCTTGTTGCTGCGTCGATTCGAAGGCTTCGAAAAGGCTAGCAGTTGGACATGTCGAGGCATCAGACAACGAGGGCTCTTGTCGCGGGCATTCAAGCAAGCTTGCTTTCCCAAGAATCATATGCTCGACCGGCCAAACGATGAAGTGGAGGAGTCCGTTGCAGACAAGCAGGCGAGACGGATCGGGGGCGAGCACAGTGAGAGCGACCCATCGGGTCGGGGCATCGAGATAGGCGCTGCGGCGACCAAGCCTCGGCAACATGTTTTAAACGGCGTCTTCTCTTCCGGCAGTACAGCGAATTCTTGCGTCGAAATGCGTCTCAAAGCACCTGTTGACCCCGCGGATGTGGATGATGGAACCCGGAGAGAAATGCCGGAAGTTGAGGGAGAGACCAGGGACGCGAACAAGGAAATCATCCGCGGGCGGCGTGGGAAGCAGCTATTGCCTGAGATATCGGCACATTTGGTCAACACAAAGCACGGGGACTTGGGCGACGTTGAGATGATCCCGTGCGAGATGCACCCCATTTGCTTCGCAATGGTTTGCACGACTCGCAACGCATGGAAGCGCCTCGTATTCCCGTTCGTTGAGCAGCCGAAGTTGGAGTTGCTATCCTCGGCGCGCGACTTCGAGCCGTCAGCTGTATTTTGTAAGGTCCAACGCTGGAGAGATTCAGCTCAATGTTTAAATTGTTGCGACCACGCCTTTCACTAACATATGGGTGGAGCAGCTGTTGAGCAAGGGCGCTCAGATGGCAGCCTCCGGGCTGCTCTGTCAGATGGTCGCTGCCGTGGTCGCTGCCATGCATCCCCCGGGCTCGATTGCGAGGGGTGCCGCGGGCAGAAAACAGCAAGGTCGAGCCCCTCACGCCGCAGCACTTGGCCATGAGCACCCACGTCAAGTCAGTTCGCGGGAGCTGGGAACGCCGTCGGGAGCCTGTCCTGAAGAAGGCCCTCCCTGACAAGACCGCGAGGAAAGCTTGTTCTCGTGACCTTTCTGCTTTTCCAGTGAACCGTCGCAGAGACGGGGTAGATGCGACTTCGGACGTTCGGGGGCGCCAGAAACAGCTTGCAGTTGGGGTGATGGGCAATGGGCGACGACAGCGAGTTCGGGGTTGGGACGAGTTTATTTCGGAACAGTTTCGCAGTCGCCACGGGCGCGGCATTTCCCAGAGATGCCGGGAAAGCAACCGACGCAGCTCGGTCAGCCTTGCTCCCCGCTGGCGACAGACAGCAGGACAATGATCGCGCCGGCAGCAAGAACAGGGCCATCGGCGAGATGGGCAACGCAGACTCCGGCCGGATCACGCGCGAGTCACCTGGCACACATCGAGACGTTGTTTAGCGCGGCGAGGCGCAGGGCGATCAGCGGCGCGCTCGACGCGATGAGGCCCCGCCCCGTCTGGTCAGGCTTCCAGGCTCTCTGAGATTCGCTGCAAAGGTGGGGCCCGCCACGCGGCCACCCCCGCTCAAGAGTGGCGCATTGTAATGGCGAGTGGGGGGGGGGGCGCAGTGGCGCGGGAAACATGTGGAGCGCCGTCCGTTGTTCAAGCGCCCTCCTCGGGCTGATGCATGGGGTCTAGGGCGCCATTGCAAAGCGCAGGCCGTCGACGCCAAACCAAAGCGGCAAACGCCGCGATGGCGCAACGCAGATTCGATAAAGCTTGTTTGGGCATAACCTCTTGGAATCGTCTGGCAACATTGGGGCCTTTTGAGTCGGCGCCAGGCTTGAACTGCAGATGTTCGCGACGCGACCGCCGGTGCCCCGCGGGGGCCTCTGGCTCGCAGCGAGGCCCCGCCCGCCCCAGGAAGTTCAGCCCCGCTTTCCCCGCTTGCCTGCTCGCGTCGTTCCCTTGATGTTTGGTTTGTTTTCGGATCCGCGGGGCCCATTGACTTGTCGCAGCTTCGGTTCCTAAGGGTGGCGCTGGGCTGCGAGTGTTCGAGGCAGGGCTCCGTTCGGACTGCGTCGTCGATGGCGCCGAGGCTTCCGCGGCGGCCGACGCAGCCCGACGCGCTCGCATTCTCAGCCGCGGAGAAAGAACATCTAGTGGGGGGCATGATTCCGTTTTCGCCGTGCGCCGACGATGTCCCGATCGTCGAGGCCTGCGGGATCTGGGCCGAGAACATCTGGAGGGCCGTCAAGGCCCATCACGTCGATAAAATAGCTTTATCCCCTCCTCATGGTTTTCGGGCTCACGCCCGCCAGCGGCGACGGGGGGGCCAGGTTGGACGCTGCGCATTTCCTCGGGGACGTTGTCGGGAAAGGGGGTTTGGGAGTTTTGATGCGCGCTGATGTTTTGGATGGGCGTGCTCAGTCGTCAGTTGATATATATATATATATATATATATATATATATTATATATATATATATATATATATATATATATATATATCCCCGGGGGCGAGGCCGGGGGCCCCGGGACAGGCGCCTCCGCCCCCCGCGGCGGGACCGGGGCTCATTTCCTTTGTGTTCTTACAGGGTGTCCGCGCCCTGGGCCTCGGAGGCCGCCGCCTCCGACCCCCCATGGGCCAGGAGGGCCTCCAGAGGCCCCCAAGGCGGCCCAAGCGGGCCCCGAGTCGCCGAAAGACCGCTCCAGGACGCCCAAGATAAGCCCAAGACGGCCCGAGAGGCGCCCCAAGGCACTCCACGACGCTTCAAGACTCCTCTCCAAAGCGCTTCCAGAGGCCGAAATCGTTAATTTTACGAAGGTTTTCGAACGATTTTGGCCTTCCGGCCTCTGCGGCTGTCCGACGTTCCAAGATGGCTCAATAGGCCCCCGAGAGCGCCCCAAGACGGCCCAAGAGGGCCCCGAGACGGCCCCCGAGTCGCCCAAGACAGCCCAACAGAGCCCCAAGACGGCCCCAAGATGCGCCCAAGAGGGGGGCCACGACTCCAAAATTCAACCCTCCGGCTTGAAGAGCGCCCCAGGAGGCCCCAAGTAGCCTCCAAGAGGCCCCAGGATGCCCCCAACAGGCGCCCAGGAGGCCCAAACGACGCCTACAGAGGCCACAAAACAGCCCCGAGGAGGCCCCACAACGGTCCTAAAACGGCTACCGAGAAGCTGCGAACCTGCTTTCACGACGTCCCCGACAGGCCAACCACGAGATCCAAAGCAACACCCATGGGGCCTCTGACCCACCACCCAGGGCACGGTGGCGGCAGCAGTGGCAGCACTTGTGCACAGCATGTTCCGGCGGGAGCCTTCCGGAACACGCTGCGCTGCAGGAGGAGGAAGATCTGGGGGAGAGAGAGAGCTGGAGTGGAAGGAGGAGGAGGGGGACGAGGAGGAGGAAGAGGCCTCCCAGACAGCTCCAAGATAGCCGAAGAGGCTCCCAAGAGGGCCCTGGGCGGCCCACGAGGGCCCCAAGGCGGTGCCTGAGGCGCCCAAGACGGCCCGAGAGGGCCCCAAGACGGCCCCAAAAGAGGCCCAAGAAGGGAAACACGAACCGAGAATCCGAGCTTTCTACCCCGAGAGATCTCGGGAAGTCCCAAGAGGCCCCCAATCGGATCCAAGAGGCCCCCAAGAAGCTCCCGAGAGGGCCGACGAGGTTCCAAGAGATCTCCCAAGGTGGCCCCAAGAGGCACAACACATTGTTTTACGATTGGGCTTTGACGTTTTTTTCTGCCTTTTGGCATCCCGATGCTCCAAGACGGCCCAAGAGGCTTCCAATGCCGCTCCCATATAGAGGAAGAGGCCTCCAAAAGGGCCCCAAGACGGCCCGCGAGGGCTCCGCAACGATGCTTGAGGCGCCCAAGACGGCCCGAGAGGGCCCCAAGAGCCCCAAGAGAGGCCCAAGAAGGGGAACGCGACCCAACAGCAGAGCGGCCCCCCCACAAGGCCCACAGGAGGCCGCAAGAGGCCCCAAAGCGGTCCGACGAGGACCCCAAAAGCTTCCCCGAGGGCCTAAAAGGCCACCAGGAGACGTCCAAGAGGCTTTCAAATAGCCCAAGAGTACCCTCGATGCGTCAAAACTGCTTCCAGGAGGCCCCCGGGAGGCTTCCGGATTGCCTCAATCTGGCCGCAGGTGGCCTCAAGTCGGGCCTCCACGCAGCCAAGACGGCCAATGACGGCTTCAGATTGCAGAACCGATGCCCCCAAGGGACCCTCAGACGCCCCCCCAAGAGGCACCCGAGAGGTGCCTCCAACAGCCAGTTGACGAAGCATGTGGAACACCCCAGAAGCTCCTCAGATGCCGTCGCGCGCCCGTGCTTGATAGCGTTGTCCAAGATCGTCCAGCGCCCCCCCGGCCTGGGCTAGAACCTGAGCGCGCGCGAAGCGCGCGCGAGTGTTCTAGTATATATATATATATATATATATATATATGTACCTCCCGCGCTCTCCTTCGTAAACTGGCCGTTGCACATCGCGACGCAGGTTGGCATTGAAGCATTGACGTTCTCGGCGGTTCGAAGTCCATCGCAATGGCTCGCCAGCAGATGGCGGCCCAAGACGGGTGCGTGTTCTTTGCCGCTTTCGAGCCAGGCTGGTCTGAGGAACCCGGCGTGGAACGCGACATCGGCCCTGCCCTGGCCAGCAAGAGTCAGCGGCAGAAGATTGCGCTGTCCTTCGGGATCAAGATCGCCCCCCCGAAGCCCGCCCCAGTAGTTGTGGCTGGGCCCGAAGCCTACGTCGGCGACAACGCCGCCGATGAGGGCGTGGAATTGGATGCTAGGGGAGGGGCCGCGCCCGCGTCGGACGACGGCTCGCCTTCGGAGCTCGGTGGCCCCGACGAGGCTTTTCGGATGAATTCCAGTCTAACGTTAGGGGGCCGCCCTCAGCGTTTGCGCGCCTCCCCCCCAGGGGGGCCGCGGCAAATGCGGTGGGGCCCCCATGAGAAATACATGCAATCAAACAGGAGGCCACTTGCGCTGAAATCCGAAGCGTGCGCAATTTTTGGCGCCAGACTGCCGAGCGAAATTTGAATCCAGAGGTATGTTTCTGATGCTTTTCTTTCACGATGCAAGCGCTACTTAAAGTGAAAACACCGACGTACACAATGTCTGGTTGTCGATGATTGGGCTGAGGGCTCCTCTGGGTCCTCCTCTTCATGATCCACGCCGTTTTCTCGTGACCTCCTCCTTCCTCCCCAAACCTCCTGCGGTAATGATTTTTTCATGCGGATGGTTTGTAATGATTTTTTCGCTCGTAATGATTTTGTTGTTTCACGTTTTGCTGTAATGATTTTTATATATATATACACGCATATATACATATATATACATATGTCGATGTATGTAATACATATATATATATATATATATATATATATATATATATACATACGAGCGGCGGAAAAAACGGGGACGTCTGCGCCGCCATTGGCGCGTCTGACAGCGTAAAGGTCACGCGTAAGTGCCCTCGTTTCCAATGTGGCGCGTCGCGCAGACGGTCCGCGCGCTATGCCATCTCGCGTATAAGACCCGATTTTTATCGTCGTTCGGGGTGGGGCGTGGGCGGCGCGCGCCCAGCCGCGGGCTCGAGCGCTCGGCGCGCGCCGAGCGCGCCCAGGCGCGCGCCCGCCGGCGCGCGAGGGAGCGCGCGCGGGCGCGCCCAGAGGCGCGCAGCTCGGCAAGAGGAGAGAAAGAGCGAGAAGAGAAGGGTGGGCAGGATGCATCCTGCTCATCCTTCTCTTGTCCTCCTCCCCCTCCTCCTCCTCCTCCTCCGCGATCCTCCTCGAGGAGGAGCGGGAGGAGGAGGGGAGGGAGGATCGAGGAGGAGGAAGGAACTGTAAAGGTTTGGTGTCCTGGCGCCCCAGGGGCAGGGAGAGGGGGAGGGGGATGAAAAAAGAGGATGCGAGGAGCACCCAGGAGGTGGAGGAGGTGGAGGAGGACGAGGATCCGAGGAACAGGGGGAGGAGAAAGAGGAAAGAGATGCCAGGCCAGATCGATGCCGCCGAAGACGTTCACGCATCAGAAGACCTGCGTGGTCGACCCGGACGTCGTCGCCGACGTCCGAGGGGGGGGGGAATCAGATCCCCCCTCTCCTCCCTCCCCTCCCTTCTCCCCTTCTCCCGTTCCTCTGGCAAGTGCTGATCGAGCACATCGCCTCCTCGTCCTCCCCCTCCTCCTCCTCATCCTTCCTCGGTGGAGGATGGTGGTGGTGATGATGATGATGATGCTGATGAGGATGATGCTGCTGCTGATGATGATGGTGATGATGGTGATGGTTATGCTGATGGTGAGTGTGATGCTGATGCTGATGCTGATGCCGCTGATGATGACGGTGATGATGATGCTGATGATGATGATGATGATGCTGATGGTGCTGCTGCTGCTGATGATGATGATGACGATGACGCTGATGCTGATGCTGATGCTGATGCTGATGCTGATGATGATGATGATGATGCTGATGATGATGACGATGATGATGATGATGATGATGATGATGATGATGACGCGGAGGAGGAGGAGGAGGCGGAGGAGGAGGAGGAGGGGGAGGAGGAGGAGGAGGGGGAGGAGGAGGAGGAGGAGGCGGATGAGGAGGAGGATCGAGGAGGGCGGCGGAATGAGAAATGAGGAGGAGGAGGAAGAAGAGGAGGAGGATCGAAAAATAATTAGGAGGATGAGGGGCGCATAGTGTCGGACCTCCGCAGGTCCTCTGGAATAGCTTCATCGAGGACTGGCCCCAGCTCGGCATCGACGGCGGAGGCCAGGAGCAGGGAGAAATAGGAATAGGAGGGGGGGAGGAAGAGGAAGAGGAAGAGGAAGAGGAAGAGGAAGAGGAAGAGGAGAAAACTGATCCGATGAGGAGCCGTATATTGAGGGCGGGGGGGAGGAGGGGGAAGCATAGGGGGAGAGGATCGAGGTAGGGCGGGCGGACGGGGAGCGCCGCCGCCTCGAGGCGGGATCCCAGACTTCAGCTACAGCGCGGCGAAGTTCTCGGACAGGCACAGGGAGGACGAGATCCAGGCTCCTCCCCCTCATCCTCTTCCTAGTTCCTCCTCCTCCTCCTCCTCCTCCTTCTCCTCCTCCTCCTCCTCCTCCTCCTCTTCCTCCTCCTCCCCCTCCCTCTCCTCCCACCCCTTCCTCCTCCTCATCCTCCGCCTCGGAGGCCAGAGGCGCCAGAGAGAGAGAGAGAGAGCGAGCGAGAAAAAAAGGAGAGAGGGAGGGAGACTGAACACATGTGTTTGACGCCCAAGCTGCAATCTAGTTTAGGCGCGGCCCCCCTTCAAGAATCCAATGGCTCGCGCAAGTCCCTAGTCTTCAGGGGGAGGGTGGAAACTCAATATACGTTCCTGATTATACTAACTATATATGGGCACATATGTACGTGCGCGTGTATCTCGAGGGGGAGGGTGAGGAGCGAGAGGGAGATGGATCGGAGGAGTTATGCGAGAGAAGGAGAGAGAGAGAGAGAGAGAGAGGGAGAGAGAGAGAGAGAGGGAGAGCGAGAGAGAGAGAGAGAGAGAGACCCGTTTGCGTTCCCCTTCTGCCGCCAGCCATTCCTCGCGCTGATCGCCGCCATGGACGGAGCGTCGGGCGGGTTGCGCTTCAAGCAGAGCTTGATGGAGGCGGGAAAGGGAACGGATAATCACGAGGAGGGGAGGAGAGGTTAGCCTAGGGGAGAGGAGGCGCGAGGAGGAGGGAGGCGCGAGGGGGAGAGGGGGGAGGAAGAGGAGTTGGAGGAGGAGTGTGAGGGGGTGAGGAGGGGGTGGGGTGGTGGGCGGGTGGGCGGGGGCCCCCAGGGGGGGCTCGAGGAGGAGGGCGAGGGGGAAAACTGAGGCTCGAGGGTGTCAAGATCGAGGCAGGGGACTCGGAAATTAGATCCCGCCTCGAGCCCCGTGCTCACGGGCCCGCGGGCCCATGCACGAGGCTCGAGGCTCCTCGGGGATCCGACGGGAGCACCCCTCCTCCCCCTCATCCCCCTCCTCATCCTCTTACTCCTCCCCGTCCTGTTCCTCGATTCTCCTCCTCCTCCTCCTCCACCTCCTCATCCTCCTCCTCCTCCTCCTCCCCCCCCTCCCCCGCGCCGAGGATGCGTGGCGGCTGTGCTACCAGAAGCTCATGGCAGAGTCGATTCGAAAGGCAACGGGCAGGAAGGCCAGCCAGGCGAAGCTCGACGCGGTGAGGCAGCCACGGGGATGAACACGATGCTAACGATGATGATGGTGCTGACGGTGATGGTGATGCTGATGTTGCTGATGCTGATGCTGATGGTGATGATGAGGCTGATACTGTTGACGTATATGCTTGTGGCGGTGATGAGGATGATGGTGCTGCTCATGAGACTGACCGACTGTGATGGTGCTGACAGTGCAGTGTTGGTGATGTTGATGGTGATGGTGGTGGTGCTGATCATGATGGTGGTGATGCTACTGGTGATGATGATAATGATGATGATGATGATGATAGTGATGATGATGATTATGATTATGATGATGATGATGGTGATGATGATGCTGGTGATGATGATGATGAAGGCGATGATGCTGCTGATGACGATGATGCTAATGATGCGGATGCTGATGATGGGGATGATGTTGGTGATGGTGGCAATTGGTATCCTGGTGGTGATGGTGATGGCGGTGGTGATGATGATGAAGAGGACGAGGAGAACGGCTCGTTAACGAACCGTTCTCATCGTCCTCCCCAGGGAGCTCGCTGTGCCCCCCCCCTTGCGGGTCTTGGCGGCCTCCTCGAGCCCCCCCCCGTCCCTCGAGGGCCCCTTCGAGGGCCCCTCGAAATCCCCATCGGGGGGGGCCTCGGGTGCCCCCTCGGGGCTTAACGAACGCTTTCGAGAGAGTAGCGCCCAGGTTCGTGCAGGCCAGGAGCATCCGCATGATGCATAGCCACTGGAAGCGCTACATGCAGACGGACTCCCAGACTGGCGGCGAGGTCACGCGGACACAACTCATATGGGGCTGGGGGGATGTAAATAATAATGATTTGGAATCCGTCATCCTCCCCCCTATCCAGCTGGGCTCCTCGCCCAACCTTTTCCTGCTCATCCTTCTCCGTCGCCTCATCCTCCGCCTTCTCCCGCTCATTTCCCAGGAGCCCCCGAAGCCGTTCACATATTCTGATAAGCACCCGTGGTACAGCCCCTGGCAGAAAGTGTTGGGCATTAATGTTGGCAGATACCACATCTCGCTCGCGAAGTCCGACCTCGTGCAGAAATTCAAGATGCACCAACAACGCCAAGACCCCCCCCCCCCCTCCTGACGAACAAACAACACACACACACACACCCATACCCGTAAAGAGGGGACTGCTAGGTTCGTGTTGTCGGATGGGGGTATACGCTCGAACGGGAGCCTCGTCCCTTGTGCTCCCGCGCGAGGCCATGATTGCAGTCGACGAGTCGGGCGATGACAGCGACATCGACGAGAACGAGCTGTCAAAGCACTTGCAGAAGGCGACGTTACCTTCTCGTCCTGCTTCTTCTCCTCCTCCTCCTCCTCATCTCGTTTCAGATTCCTTCCATCACCATTTCTCCTCTTCCTTCCCCACATGGGGGGGGGGGTGAACTTGAAAACCACGGAGACGGGTGCGCTCTCTGGTTTCAGGTTGTGGTGAGTGTGGGAGTGGGGAGGGGCTCCTCCTCCATCAGTTCAGGCCCACCTCGGCTCGAGCCTCTTCCGTCCGTATCCTTACACATCTCCAGTGTTCAGTCTGTTACTCCTCTGTTCCTTATCCACGTTCTTAATATTTTCCTTCAGCATCCCTCCAGTATCATCCTGATTATGCATGTGCCTCGTCTTCCCAGTATCATCGTGGTCCGTCTCCTCCTCCTCCTCCTCATCATCATCGTCATCAGCGTCATCATCATCATCATCATCAGCAGCAGCATCATCATCATCCGCTCATCTTCATTACTTCTCCTCCTTCATCTCCTCCTCGTCTTCCTGTATCCAGCCTCCTCTCCTTTTTCTCATCGTTCCTTCTTCTCGCCCTTCCCCATCGCCCAACATCTTTAAACGAATCGCCTGTAGGCGATGCTGGTGTACGTGACCGACTCGGACGATGAGCAGCGGCCCCTCGAGGACGGCGAGGTCAAAGACGAGAAGCAGCAGCCCCTCGAGGACGGCACTGTGGAGGACGACGAGGGGTGCCCGACGCCCATCGAGGACGGCGAGGTCCATGACGAGAAGCAGCAGCCCCTCGAGGACGGCGAGGTCAATGACGACGAGAAGCAGCAGCCCCTCGAGGACGGCGAGGTCAATGACGAGAAGCAGCAGCCCGCAGAGGACGGCGAGGTCAAAGACGAGGAGCAGCAGCCCGCGGACGGCGAGGTCAATGACGAAGAGCAGCAGCCCGCGGACGGCGAGGTCAAGGACGAGGAGCAGCAGCCCGCGGACGACGGCGAGGTCAAGGATGAGGAGCAGCAGCCCGAGCACGACGAGGTCAAGGATGAGGGGCCAGAAGCTCGGGGGCCCATGCGAGTCAAACGCGGAATCCTGTTCTACCGCAGCCTGACGGGCAAGAGGAAGAAGAAGAAGAAGCAGAAGAAGCGGGACAGCAAGGAGAAGAGCACGGCGAACTCCAAGAAGAAGAAGAAGAATGCTGCTGCCCCGCAGACATCTGCGGCCGCCAGTTCTTCAGGTGCGCTGCCCGCCTGGCCCGCGGCCACGCCGCCCCCCAAAGCCAAGAAGGCGAAGGTCAAGATCGCGGCGGCGGGCTCCGGCAAGGACACGGTGCCAGCTGGCAAGGGCAAGGGCAAGGGCAAGGGCTCCGAGGACACGGCGCCTGCGGGCAAGGGCAAGGGCAAGCGCGAGACTGGGGGCTCCGCAGCGGACAAGGGCAAGGGCATGGACAAGGCTGGGGCCGACGCAGCGGGCAAGGGCAAGGGCGAGACTGGAGGTGCCGCGATGGGCAAGAGCAAGGATCCGACGTCGACAGGCTCTGCAGCGGGCAAGGGCAAGGTCAAGGACGCGATCTCGAGCAAGGGCAAGGGCAAGGACAAGTCGACTGGAGGCTCCGCAGCAGCGGGCAAGGGCAAGGGCAATGTCAAGGACGCGATGATCTCGGGCAAGGGCAAGGACGCGATGATCTCGGGCAAGGGCAAGGGCGCCGTGATCTCGGGCAAGGGCAAGGGCTCAGGCAAGGTGCAGAAGACGATCTCGAAAGTTACGATGAAGAGGCCTGCGGGAATCGACCTCGACACAAAGGAAGAACAACAAGAAGCAGAAGAGGAAGAGAAAGAGGAGGAGGAGGTAGACCAGGGGGAGGACTACGACGAGGCCGAGGAAGCAGAGGAGGAAACGCCCAAGGAGCACGATCCAGAGGTTGACGACGAGGACGGCGAGGGGGCAGATGCCGAGGTGGAAGCTCTAGACGAGGACAACGAGGCGCCAGAGGTGGCCCAGGACGAGACCAAGACGTCCTACGTCGGCGAGTCGGGGCAGGAGATTTGGCTGCACCTCAGGCGCAGGGAGAGCGAGAAGACCACCTGCATCGACTTCAAAAGCTGGGAGCCTGGAGGTTTCAAGCAGTTTGTCATGCTGACGGACAGGATGGCGGAGAAGTGCATGGGCCCGCTAGGCGTCGTCGACGGCAGGGAGGCGTCGTGGCAGCTCATGCGGATGGTTTGGGTCGAGCTGAAGGCCAAGAAGATCACCGACAAAGAGCAGGCCAAGCAGATCAGGAACCAGATCCTGGCAGATCACTAGCTCGGCCGAGGAGCTCGCTGTTCATCAATTTCGAATAGGGCGGCTGACCGCAAGCTAGCCTGTTTGGCGTGCGGCCAACCTCCGTTCAGGCTGGCTGCTATATTTGGGGGTGCCTGGGGGGGTGGGGGATTCGCGTTTCCGCCTCTGTGCGAGGCGCGGGGGGTTAGGCCCCCCGCCGTCCCCCCGTCCAGGGCCTGCCAGGGCGATCGCCAGTTATTCAACCTCGAGCTGGCAGGCCCCGCCCCAGGGCCCCCTCATGCACAGCATTAATGTTGGCTTCATGTTCGGGGGCAGCTTCATCATCGGGAGCGGCTTCGTCTTCGGGGGCAGGGGCGGCTTCATCTTCGGCGGCAGCTTCGTCCTTGACGGGAGCGGCTTCATCTAATTCGTCGTCGGCGGCGGCTTCGTCGGCGGCGGCTTCATCTTCAGCCCCCGCGCGGGCGACGGAATTGCGGTAACGGGGCCACCTACGTACCCTTGTCCCTATCATGTCCTCCTCGATCGTACTCCCTCACCCGTGCTCTGCTCCGCATGCGTCCGCCTTGAGCTCCAGCCTCTCGGTCCCCCACTGCCCCCCTGGCTGGGAAGCCACCCGCCCTTGTTCGTATCGCAACTCGGTCCTCCCCACTCGCATCCTCAATGTGCCTTCCTCCTGTCCTCTCCGTTATCCTCCCTATCGTGCCCCCCCCACTGTTCTCGTCAGTGTCACCCTGATCGTTGGGATGAAAGATGAGCCTCGAGGACGAGGAGGATCGATGATGATCTCAATGAGGAGGGGGAGGAGGAGGAGGAGGAGGAGGAGGAGGAGGCGGAGGAGGAGGAGGAGGAGGAGGGCCCCGAATGGGCCTGCTCGAAGGGCCCGCGTCGAACGCCCTTCGGACCCAGGACGATTTCTTCGGGCCCGAGGGCCCCAGGAATGCCCAGAGAGCTCGGTGCCATATGCGCGAATACTCATCTTCGGGGGCGGGTTCACCTCGGACAGGTGCTTCGGCTCTCTCGATCGGGGGTGGCTTCATCCTGGGCATGGGCTCCACGACACCCGCTGCGAGCGACGGAACAGTAGAGGCACCGAGCTGCCTAATAACGGGAGCCCGATTCCTCATTGGTCTTAGCATGCCCTCTCCGATCGTACACGGTTTCATCCTTATAGTAGTCGGCGTTGGTTGCATCTCCCTTGAGCTCCCGACCCCTCGCCCAAACAAATCGGATATGGCCACCGAATGTACCTGGTTGAGTTCGTACACCATCGATGCAGCACACTCGACCGCGCCTTCCCCCCACCCCCTTCCGCCCCCTCCCTATATCGGAACGGGGGCTAGGACCTGGGAGACGATTTCCCACCGTGCTACTGCAGATCCAAGCTCGCGCCCCTCAGCAGTGCCCCCCTGATCCGAACATGTCAGCCTTGAGCGCTCCCGCTCGAGTCCTCCACCCACCGACCCCATTAGCGTGCACTCAGGGTGTTCATGATCAGCTCCTCGCCCCTCCGCCCCCCGTGCCCAGGTGAGCGGCGCCGCGTTCGAGCTGCGCGGCTGGGCACTTCAGCCAGGAGTCAGCTCGGCGCCGCCTGCCGACACAAGATCCCGAGTTTGGCTTGGCAGTCGGTGAGATGCAGGGGGGTGCAGGCTTCAGATGAGCAGGCGTGAAGATGCAGACGTGGTTCGACGGGCTAGGAGATGCAGCATTGGAGATGCAGGCCAGGGGGTAAAGCTGGATACATATAAATATACAGTAGACTAAGCTGCGGCCACTTGCACAAACGTGCGTGTACCTCGTCGACTCGTTAATGCAATCATGCATCTCTAGACTTCGAGACTTGCAATGCTGGCTCAGGATCGGCAGGCTAGGATATATCGGCTAGGAGGTACACTAATGGATAGGTAGACCATGCAGGCGTACAGGCTAGGCGAGACAGGTACAGATAAGCAGACCATGACATTTGAGTGTTGGCCATGCAGGTGCATGCCATGAGATGCGATGCAGCCCGAGTGATATTCCTGCCATCTCGAGGAGGATCGACGCTATCAAAGGCGAGAGGGCGGAGGGAGGAGGAAGAGGAGGCGCGAGGCGTAGCACCACTTCGAGTCAGCATGCCTGGGTCGCGCCTGCTCGATCGAGAGCGCCCCATGGTGTCTGGCGGTCCACGCCATGAGGCGGATCTATCGAGGAGGGGGGAGATGAGGGGAAGACTGACTGACTGACTGACACACGGCTGCCGGACTGACTGAAAGGACTGGCCACTGCGTCGGCTCCCTTGGGATCGATTCGGCTGGGGCTGGGCACAGTGCCGTAGGCTCCCTGGGACTGCGCGCGCGGGACCGACAGTCGGTTCCCAAAGGATCGAGCCGATTGGGACTGCCCACGCGGTGCCGTCGACTGTACCGACCGACCCCCATGGGGACCGAGGGCTGCACGCGGGACACCGTCGGCTCCCAAGGGGAACGCAGGTGATCGTCGGAGGCTCGTGGGGGATGAGGAGATGGCTGGTCGATGCCACGGCCACGACGGTCGACCTCGCAGGTGTGTTGTCAAAGTGCACGTGTCGTGCCCCAAGGAGAGCAGGGCGGATGCTGAGGAAAGCGGATCGGTCGGAGGAGGCCGAAGATCGAGGATGCGAGATCTCGAATCCTCCATCGATTAGTTTGGCACTTGGGCAAAGTGCACCTGGACAAGTCACCTGCGAGGTCGACCGCCGTTGCCGTGGCATGAACCAGCCATCAATATTGGCTGGTCGATGCCACGGTAACGGCAATCGACCTCGCAGGTTCTTGGTCCGTGCAGCCCTGTTCTGCACCATGGTGGATCGATGCGGACTCGAGGCGAGATCGATAGGACGAGGGCGCCGAGGATGAGGATCTGGACGGTGCCACGGCCACTGAAATTGACCTCGCAGGTTCTTGGTCCAGGTACCCCTGCCCTGCCCCTGCGCGCCGTGCTCGCCCGCGGGGCGCCGCTGGACACCTGGCGAAAAGGGATCACGAAAACAACGAGCGATTCATACATGTATATATGTATATACACGTATGGACCGATGGGGGGAGGCCTTGAGGGGCCCGTAGGACCAGGAGGAAGGGGCCAGATGATAGACCAGACGACCGATCGGATGAGCATGGGGGACAGGAGGATCGATCAGGATGACCCTCGATCGACCGATAGTTCGACGATCGAAGGCCAGGGGGACGCGGATCCGCCAAGAGGATGGCCAGGAGGACGAGGAGACGGAGGATCAGGAGGACGAGGACGAGGATGAGGAGGACCAGGAGGACCAAGAGGACGAGGCCGAGGAGGACCAGGAGGACGCAGAGCCAGGAGGAGGACCAAGAGGACGAGGACGAGGATCACCCCACCCGTTAATCGAGGGCCCGCGGGTGTGTGATCTGGGGGTTCGCGACAAGGGCTCGCGGACCAGGGTGACCGTTTGGGTGGAAGTCGCGGTGGTGGTGGGGGGGAGGACCAGGATGACCGTTTGGGTGGAAGTCGCGGTAGTGGGGGGGGGGGGGGGGGGGCGGGGGCTCGCGGCGGGGCGGGTGTCTGGAGGTTCGCGGCAGGGGCTCGCGGGCGGGGGGGGGGGGGGAGAGAGAGAGAGCGCGCGCGCGGCCCAGGTCGACCTGGGCAGCGCCGACGGCGCACGGCAAGGACACACAAGGCAAGGACTCTACCAGGCGGGCTCTTTCTACGCGCGCGCACGTGGTCCAACGAGGGGCAGGCCATCTGCGTCGGTCGGGGCGGGCGGCGGCGCGTGCCCCCCCCCCCCCCTCCCCCCCACCCCAGCCCACCAGCGCCCCCCCCCAACCCCCGAAAAAGAAACAAAGAACACGTACCGCACGTACGTTTCTAATGTTTTTAATGTTCGTAATGTTTTTCATGTTCGTTTAATGTTCGTTTAATGTTCGTTTAATGTTTTGTTTTTCATGTTCGTAATGTTTTTAATGTTCGTTTAATGTTCGTTTAATGTTCGTTTAATGTTTTTAATGTTTTTAACGTTCGTAATGTTTTTAATGTTCGTAACGTTTTTAATGTTCGTTTAATGTTCGTTTAATGTTCGTTTAATGTTTTTAACGTTTTTAACGTTCGTAATGTTTTTAATGTTCGTAACGTTTTTAATGTTCGTGATGTTTTTCATGTTTAATGTTCGTTTAATGTTCGTTTAATGTTTTTAACGTTTTTAGCGTTCGTAATGTTTTTATGTTCGTTTAATGTTCGTTTAATGTTCGTTTAATGTTTTTCATGTTCGTAATGTTTTTAATGTTCGTAACGTTTTTAATGTTCGTTTAATGTTCGTTTAATGTTCGTTTAATGTTTTTAATGTTTTTAATGTTTTTCATGTTCGTGACGTTTTTAATGTTCGTAACGTTTTTAATGTTTGTTTAATGTTCGTTTAATGTTCGCTTAATGTTTTTAACGTTTTTCATGTTCGTAATGTTTTTGATGTTCGTAATGTTTTTAATGTTCGTTTAATGTTCGTTTAATGTTCGTTTACTGTTTTTAATGTTTTTCATGTTCGTTTAATGTTCGTTTAATGTTCGTTTAATGTTTTTAATGTTCGTTTCCCCTGTTCAGTCTGACGCCGAGATACCCCCCCTCGCCCTTCCCCTGGGGCTAACCCAGGGGGGGGAACCCCCGCGCCCGCCCCCCCGCCCCCCCCCCCCCGCCGACGCAGATGGCTTCGCTCCCTCGTTGGGCCCCGTGCGCGCGCGTAGGGGGAGCCCCAGACACCCGCTAGCGCCCGTTCGTCGGCGCCCGTGGTCACGCGGGCCCGCCAGCGGGCCCGCTGCGTCGTGGCGCGCGATCACCTGGCGAAAAGGGCGTCGCTGGAGCGATTTGGATATTGCCCCGTTGAAAAAAATTGATGGAAGGGGGGGGGAGATCGAGGAAGGCGCGGGGAGGAGGACCGAGGAACTCGAGGATGAGAATGTGCAGGGAAACCCAGGGAAGGGTGCACGGGGAGGAGGAGGAGGCTGACGAAGAGGACCAGGGCCCTAGGACGACCGATTTGGATATTGCCAGCAGCGCCGCGTCAGGTAACCCTGCGTCGCTCGCCAGGAGTCTCCTGCGAGGTATATTTCCTGGCTGCGCGCAGGGTCGGCCCCTAGGATCTGGAAGGTTCCCTGGCTCCTGGCACATCCCTGGCGCGCAGGGTTGCGCCTTGCGCGCGCGCGAGGGGCCAGGGGGCCTTCCAGACTCTACGACGTCGACGTATACACATCCTGCGCGCAGGGGCCAGGGTGTCGACCTTCGTTAAATTGGGCCCGCCTGCAGGTAGGTCGACCATGCATGGGGGGGCAGACGCGATCGCCGCCCCACCCGCTGGCCCAGGCAAGCCATGCCGAGGAAGAGCGACAAGAATAGCGTGGACAAGAAGGCCAAGCCGAAGGCGGGGCCGAAGATGTCCGAGGAGGAGAAAAAGGAGGCAGCTCGCGTCCGGCGCCTTGCCAACCAGGAGCACGAGAACGCCATGCAGCGCATGAGGACAGGGCCGATGGGGCCAGTGGGCTCCAGGGCCTGAGGATAGGAGGGGACCCGAAGGAGGCAAAGAGAAAGGGGATGATACGAGGGGCACAAGAGGGGAGGTTATGAAACCAAGGAGGCAAGGATTGGAGGGGGGAATATAAAGGCTGAGGACAGTAGTGGACACCACATATATATATATACACACGTGTATAGATAGAGGTATAGATATACATACGTATATATATATACATATATAAATAAGGGGAACCACCAAAAAGGGAATGGGAAGGAAAAGTGAGACTAGAAACTCGCACCGACAGATCTCCGAGGAAGGTAAATTGGCTTCGGGATAAACAACCTCTCGTGCCGATCCTTTTCGCCCCTGGGAGGACGGCGCTGCGGAGGGAGCCCAAACACGTCAAGCAGGAATTCGACATCACCAGCCAGAAGGAGAAGAAGAAATGGCTGGCCAGGTGGCTGCAGACAGGCCAGGCGCTGCTCCTGGAGAGGGGGGGGGGGGGGGGGTTTAGAGGGAGAGCGATGGAAGGAGGTACTGAGGAAACGAATCTGGGAGATGAGCGCGGGAGGGGACCTGCCCGAGGCGCATGTCAGGGAAGAGCACGCGGGCAGTGGTGATGACGTGATGCGCGCGCCCGCCTACTCGCAGAGGCAATTTCGAGTTCTGCGAGTCCTTCAAGAGGGAGAAGGAGAGGAAGATCGAGGCCAAGAAGAGGAAGAGCTGCTGGATGAGCCGCGACGAGTTGCTCATGCAGGCGGGCTGGACCGAGGATAACCAGAGCACGCCATTCGGCCAGAGGAGCCTATTTTGGTGTCTGGCGAGGGGGGTCCCCATGAGTGCTTATCCTGGAGGAGGGGGTTGATCAGGAGGATCAGGCCAGGATTGCGATGAGGACGGACGCATGGGGGAGGGAATCTGCTGCTGCTGCTGATGATGATGATGATGATGATGATGGTGCTGCTGATGTAGATGGCGTTGCTAATGATGGTGGCAATGAGGACGGCGATAGGACGGTGATGCCGATGATATTGCTGACGTTGGTGATGTTGATGGTGATGCTGGTGCAACGGGAGATTGTGCTGTTGGTGGTGATGATGGAGTCGATGCTGTGCTCGTCATATTGTTATCGTCCTCGTAGCCCTCTCAGCATTCTCTATCGGCAGGGCCATGATGAAAGTGACCGCCATCATCCAGAGCTGCCGGGCCATGAAGGGCCACGTGAGCACGGACGAGCAGTCTGGCGACATCCTGTACAAACGCATCAGGAAGGAGGAGGTGGGGATCCAGGACGCCAGTTTAGCGGTGTGTGCTTGGGAAGGGCGGGTGAGTGGACGGGCGGAACGATGCATCGTGAGTTGAGCGGTGACTGCAGCGGAGAGGTGGGTGCGAGTATGGTCGCCAAGGGCAGCCAGTGCGTGACACATTGTCTCAGGAAGAAGACGCAGCGGATCTGGAATGAGGAGGGGGGGGATGAGAGGGAGGTCGATGGAGGAGGTTTGGGGTGCTAGCATTGTTGCATAAGAAGGATTGGTGAGATGAAACGACCGCTCGCAGTCTCGCGAGCGCGAGCTCGAGACGGCCCCCAGCACGGGCCAGTTGGCCGTCGACGCCATCGAGAAGGAGCGCCAGTCCACGCGCGCCAAGAAGGGGAAGGCAGCGGTCTCATCATCGTCGTACACCTACTCGAGCACCGACTCGGACACGCGTTGCCTTCAGTTGCTGCGGTGCTGCCACGCTGTCTGATCATGTTCATTTGAGCGATTGCTATGTTCAAAGGTCGCACTCGCTTCACATGCTTCGAGATGGCAGTTGATTGCTGACAGAGATGGCATGTGATGGCTGATCGGCGACGCATTCGAGTTATATTCATAGTCAGTGCACGGGTACCGCACCTCCGAAGCCCCGCTTCGCCCTGGTAGTTTTCGCTTTCATCGTGTTGGCCATCTCCTCAGGCTCATCTCATTGAACTGGCCTTCCACGCATCCTGCCCGCCCCCCTCCTTTGCTTGCCCCGAGCTCCCAGGGCGAGGACAGCAGCTACGAGGCCAAGCAGTCGAACATCAAGAAGAACCCCAAGGGCCAGGCGAGCGGGTCCGACTGGCTGTCTGGCGCGGTCGCTGGCCAGCTGGGGGAGGCGACGACCTACTTGGCGGCGCTCGAGGGCTTGCAGGCGACGTGTTTTGCCTCGCATGTTTCTCTGCAGGGTGCGATAGCACATGTAGTGAGCATGGTCGGATCGAATCTAAACAAAGATCGGGCGATCGAAGTGGGGAGGGGCAGGATCGGGACAAGGAGGGGACGTACGAGTGAGATGTGAAATGTGATCGATGATGGAGACTGGAGTGGGATCATATCAGATCCGCGGGGGGGGGAGGGAAGGAAGAGGAGGTGGTGGCCGGATTAGGGTACAGTGCTGATCAGCATGAGCAATCGGAGGTGGAGGAAAAAGATCAGACCTGTAGGCGAAGTCCTACCCGTGGTTCGGCCCCTTCGAGACGGAAGTTGACTCCGCGGTCTCGAGCCTGCGCGAGACGAAGGACTCCCTCACTTCGTTGATCCAGGGGACGTCCGCTGCTCAGGAGAGCAAGCGAAGATAGGAATCGGTTGAGGAAGAGAGGGACGTAGGCACTGACTAGGCAGAGGAGGGCGGGAGCGAGGAAGAGGGCGAAGGGAACGAAGGGCGCTGGAGCTCGAGGCGGCCCGAATTGCAGGAGATGCCTTGGATGACAGTTCGAGGGGGAAGAGGCGAAGGCTCGCTTGATGAAAACTGCGCTCTGAGGTCGGACCTGAACGCAGCGGATGTCGAGACGGACGCGAAGGCGGCGCTTCAGGAGGCGTCTTGCAGCAGGGGTCGGGGATGCTGATGATGATGCCGATGATGGTAATGATGACGGTTATGTTGATGATGATGGTGATTCTGATAGTGGTGGTGGTGGTGGTCGTGACGATGATGATGGCGATGATGCTGATGATGATGACGGTGATAAGGATGATGATTCTGATGATGACGATGATGGTGATGATGCTGATGCTGATGGTGCTGATGGTGATGCCGATGGTGATGCTGATGATGCTGACAGTGGTGGTGAAGGAGGTGATGAGGATGATGGTGATGATGATGAGGACGATGACGATGATGGCCGCGATGATGATGACGGTGATGCTGACGGCGGTGGTGATGATATTGGTGACGATGGTGGTGGTGGTGATGGCGGCGATTGGCGATGATGGTGATGACCCATGTCGAGGCCGAGCGGGTGTGGTCGAACATCAAGCCTGTCATGGACACCATGGCGAGGGCGACGGCGAACCTCAAGGCAGCCTAGGCTTCCCACGGCCGACGCGGGGGGCCCGCGTCAGGCCTGAGACCGCTCCACCCTAGCTATCAGACATCTTTTTCATCGAGAGTCCCCGAGCTCGGGGCCCCTCGGTGAAACAAGGATGTCTCGTGGATCCCTAGGGATCCCCGAGACACTCCCCATGAAAGGGGGCCAACAGGCTGACGGGGGGGAGGACTAGCTAGAGGACGGTGTTCACGATAGAAGCTGTGAGGAGCGGGGAGGAGAAATTATGAGATGCCGATCGGGAGGAGGGGAGAGGAAACACAAGAGGCACAAGAGGAGTGGAAATTTGAGGAGTGGAGCGGTATTGGTTTCCTTTGCCCCCTCCTCGCGCGGGCGGTCGCCGTTGGACTGCGCGCGCACTTGGAGAGGACCCGTGCGCGCGAGCGACTCGGCCGGCAAAGTTTCAGAGCATGGGGCTTGGGCGGAGGGGGCAAGTTCCAGCCTAAGACACCGCTTCTCAGACGTCATTCCTCCTTTCTCGAGGGACCGAAGGGAGGAGGGGCAAGGAATGGACGTCCAAACGATGGCCAGTGGTTAACATCATCAGTGCGCTTACAATTGCATTGCTTGGTCGATCGTCCGTAGCCATCCTCTCGATCGAGTGGTTCGGCATTTCTTTCCAGTGAGGTTCCTGCCATGGCAGGGAGAGCGGCTGCCGCGCAACTTGCGGCTGCAGCGCCACCTGCACCTGTCACCGACCGCGGGCAACGTGTAAGACCTGCGGCGCTCGTGGCCTCTGCTGCTGGCGTCGGCGATCGTGGGCAAGGCCTCCGAACGTACCTGTTGGATAAGTACAGATCGGGCGCCATGGCCGCTTCGGAACTAACCAGCCTTTGTTATCACATCGTGAGGTCTGGAGGAACTGGGATAGCTGATTTGGCCCTTGACCCAGAGTGCAACGCGCATGCTGCAGAACACGTGCGCAGTGCTGTTCAAAGTGAGGATGTCGCAAGCCGTTTTTTTACGATCCAGCTGCCAGTCTGCACGCCGCCGCCGAGCGACGTCATCACATTAGCTTCCCAGTACGATTGCCACATGAGGTGTTCGCTGACGAGTGGGCTTTAAGTCCAGCTGCTTGGGACCCTGTCAATTTCGATCCTGAGGATTTGCCGCCACGTTTTGGAGACCACATGGTCACAAAATTGCGCCCTGGGCGCACTGCCCCTGTCGGGTTTTACATGGATGGGGTTCCTCATGCGAAGAAGGATTCGTTTGTTGTTTCGTACCTCAGCAACTCATTGACTCGCAAACGGTATTTGCTTTATACTATTTCGGGGGGCCGTTCATGGTGTGTGACCTTCATGGGGGGTGGTGTTAAGAACCTTTTTGGGTGCTCGCCTTCACCCCACATCAGGGTCGCACCCCATGAACAGCCGCCCGACCATCAGAAAATCTGATTTGTGCCGTTGCGGCTGCAAAGACGAATGCTCACTTGGGCTTCTCAGTCAAGTCTTGGCTTGGTCCTTTAATATTATGGCACGGGGTGTCTGGCCGTCCGCTTCATTTGATGGGTCCCCCTTAGACCATGAGCGCCTCATGAAACGCGGCTTTGACCTTGCTGAAGGGTGGATTGCTGCGTTGACGGAACTTCGTTTCGATTTATTGGAGCTCGTTGGCACGCTCGGCGTAAAACGTTGGGACAATGTCGAGCACCCGTGTTTTTGTTGTTCAGCAAAGAAAACAGAACTTTACGATTTCCCTGCTACAATGCAGGATTGCCGCTGGGCCAAAAAAAGATAGCGTTGTGTATGACGCCATGTTGGCAGCCTCTGTGAAGACTGTACATGTGCCGTCACGCGCAGCCTTGAAACGCCTCGAGAAAGGGCTGCGGCTCGATGATGAGTTTAGTGGGCTCGTCACGTTTAAAGCTATGCCAGAGTTTGGGTTGACACGCGGGTGGCGCGTTGTTGTGAACCAGCATGTCACGGACATTCACAAATTAAGTAACCTGGACGTGCCAGAAATTGGCATAGATATTTCATTTTTTAACGCCTTGAACCGCAATGGTCTAGATCATCTATGCAACCTGTTCGCCATCGATGGCGTCAGCATCGAAACCGTGCACCTTGATGCAATGCACATTCTCGATCTAGGTGTGACGCAGCTTGTCGTGGGCAGGGTGTTTTGGGAACTTTGCTCGCGCAATTTCGCCCGATCTTCGAAACGCACAAAGGCGGGGCGCAATGCAGATAATTTGTGGCACCTGCGTAGGAGAATCAAAGCCTATTACATCGCTTTCGGGCGCCGATCGTCCAGGATCGGCAGACTGTCATACAAAATGTTTCAGCCCGCAGGCAAGTCTGTCAAATACCCTCGCCTCAAGGCGAAGGCAGCAGAAACGCGGCATATCGTTCCACTTTTACCCCAGCTTTGCCAGGGCAGTTTTGCGTTCCTGGGGCCTCGGGCGGCGCTCCTGGTAACAGCCGTGGAACATCTCAGCAGGGCGTGCAGTTTTTTGCGGGGCCATCGTCGACTGACGCCCTTGCAGGTGTCAGATTCCCAGGGGCGAGGTCTGATGTTAAGCTCTCCCGCTCCCTTTCACAAGGTTCGGCGGCCTAACCGCTATCCTCGCGTGGGGACCCGAGCAACCCCCGCGCCGCGGTGGGAGGAACGGCGGCCCCCCCGTCGGGCAAGGCAGGCCGCCGCATGCCAGTGAAGGTGAAGAGGAGGGAAGCGGAGGAGGAGGAGGAACTCAATGAGGGAAGAGGGGGAAGAGGATGAGCTCGAGGAGGGAAGAAGAGGAGGAGGATGAAAAGGAGGAAGAGGAGAAGGATGATGAGGAGGAACCATCAGCACCATCAGACCTCGCCAAAGACACACGTGACGTCATTTTTGCGTGCATGGTCTTCGTATAGAGGGCACCAGGTCCCGAAGTGTCACATGTGCTGGCATTTAGCTGAGCAGTGCGCTGAAAAGGGGAACCCAGCGGCGTACTGGACGTACCCTGACGAGAATGAGAATCGGCTCATGGGCACTGTGGCCAAGTCGCCCCATGGCGGCAGTACGTTCTACGTCAGGTTTCTCGAAAAGGTCATCCCCTAGACATCTCGATGTCTGGGGGGTCACTTTTCGAGGGACCTGCGCGGGCGTACTGCTGTCTTAAGGGAGTGGTTTGGTCACGGTGCCCATCGGTCGGTTCTCGTTCTCGTCGGGGCTATCCAGGCGCAGGCAATGGTGGACATAAACGAATACCAAAAAGAAGGGTGGATGAAAGACGGGAAGGGGGCCGGGGAGTGAGGGTTCCCCTTTTTCTGCGTGCTCGAGTACTGACTGTCTTCCTTGGCCTCCGAAGGAAAAGGTCTTTCAGCCCCCCTCAGACCGAACGAGCGAATGATAGCATCAATAGGGCCGACATGGACCCGCCTCTCGGAGTGGATCCCTGAGATGTCTGGCAGCGCATGGTTTCGAGAAGTGGCGGTGCAGTTCGATTATATAGTTCTCGAGGGCTTGTGATCCAGAACCACGGGCGATGTTTGATTACTCCCTTCCCCCCTTCCCTTCTCGGAGGCGGATGGAGCAGGGGAGGGTTTATGATTGCGTGGCGTGTGCATGCGTGGTCGCGTGTGTGTGCGTGCGTTCGCGCGCGCGTGTATATATGGGATCGGAGGAGGAGTGCCAGTCCGCAATCATCCCCTCTCCCTCCCATCCTCTTCTCCCCCCCTCTATCTCCTGCTCTCTCCCTTCCCCTCCCCTCGCCCCTCCCCTCTCAGCACCTCTCCCCTTCCACCCCACTCAATCGCATTATAACCTCGATCCCTGGAGCGATTGGCCGCTCGCAGGGCTCGAGCGACTGTTTTTTTTTCGCCGACTCCCCTCGCACGGGGCCATGCTTGTGTTCGTGGGCCCACGGTTTCCACATCATCTTGGAATTCAAGTTCCACATGCAGGTGAACATCCTCATGATGGTGATGGTGCTCCAGGCGTCCCTCCACGTGGACCCTCCACCTTCCAATCCTTCTCAATCCCCCGCCACCCTCCCCAATCCACCCTCCACTCTCCAATTCTCCTCAGGTCGAGGCGTCGGCGGCCACGAGCGTCGCTTGAGGGCGGCGGCGCTGATTCCCCACCTTCGCACGCACAGTGCACACACACACACGCACACATGCACGCACGCTCAACTATTGATCAGCCAACCTCGGAGAGGACCGAACCGATGTTTAAGATACGAGCTCCTATACAGCCCTATCCCCCCTCCGTCGCCCCTCCCTCCCTCGGGATCCCTTTCTCCCTCCGTTCCTCCCCCTCCCTCCGGCACGCACGACACGCATCTTTACGCTCTTCTTCTCTCGATCTCTCACGCACGTGGCCACACGCGCACACGCACACATGCGCGCACGCTCAACTATTGATCAGCCAACCTCGGAGAGGACCGAACCGATGTTTAAGATACGAGCTCCTATACAGCCCTATCCCCCCTCCGTCGCCCCTCTCTCCCTCGGGATCCCTTTCTCCCTCCGTTCCCCCCCCTCCCTCCGGCACGCACGACGCGCATCTTTACGCTCTTCTTCTCTCGATCTCTCACACACGTGGCCACGCACACACGCACACATGCACGCACGCTCAACTATTGATCAGCCAACCTCGGAGAGGACCGAACCGATGTTTAAGATACGAGCTCCTATACAGCCCTATCCCCCCTCCGTCGCCCCTCCCTCCCTCGGGATCCCTTTCTCCCTCCGTTCCTCCCCCTCCCTCCGGCACGCACGACACGCATCTTTACGCTCTTCTCTCTCGATCTCTCACACACGTGGCCACACACACACACACACGCACACTCTCGATCCTGTGACTCTCGACGCTGGCTTGCGAGAGGCCTGCTGCCGCCTCCGATCGGAGCGCGGCGCCGCTTCTCGCCTTGGGCCAGCCCGTAATTCTTATTCTGTCGCTGGCGTGCGAGAGGCCTGCTGCCGCCCCCGATCGGAGCGCGGCGCCGCTTCTCGGCCTTTACGCCCTTGCATACTTTTCGAAGTTAGCTGCCGCTCTGATGAGAGCGGCGCCGCTTCCCTCGCTTTGCATCGCCCCCTCCCTCCCTCACGCACACACACACACACACACACACGCACACACGCACACACACACACACACTCACACGCGCGCGCGCACGCGCGCACGCACACGCACACACGCACACGCACACACGGATCCTTATCCCACTCCGAATTCGATCGCTGGCGGCAGAATAATTATTCTGCACTGCTGGCTGGCACTGCTCGAGCGAGCTGCAGGCCCGCAGGCCGCCTCTCTCCCCCCTTGCCCAACACGATTCGATTGGAATCACCGCCTTCTCCCCGCCAATCTCCACATCCACGCCTTCGCCCCTGATTGTTCATATTATATACTATCCTCTCCTTTCCCCTCTAGACAATTAGCGCGTGAAGCTGGCCGCTGCATTATTGCAGATGGGCCGCCCACGCTCCTGGCGATCAGTTGTCTCGCCCCCCCCCCTCCCCCCCTTCGATCGGCTCATCGCGTGCAGCGAGGGCTTGGCGCGGGGGCGTGCGCCGACGCGTGGCGTTCGCATGCGCATGCGCATTGCAATCTTCGAGGAAACCCACCCTCCTCCATCCTCCTTCCTCGTCCCCCGCATCGCTTTCCCGATGCAGCCGCACGTGCCGCGGGGCGCAGTACGAGATCAGTCGACGTCCAAGGATATCGCATTGCGACCATACGTTTTGGAAATAATCCCCCCTGCATCCTCCTCCACCGCCCCCTCCGACGATCCACCCTCCTATTCCATCCTCCCACCTCGGCGCCACTGTGATGACGCAGATGCGCACGAGATCAGCGTCACCGATATCATATTGCGACCATTCATGAGCGTTTGGAAATAAGGCCCATCCCCCCCCCCTCCACCTCCGCCTCACTCGGGATCTCTTCGACTTTCTTTTCGCTTCCCTCCCCCTTCCGGCTGCTCAGTGCCCGCGAGGCAGAATTAGGGGCTGGAATGGGGTGGCGCGCCTCCGCGCAGACATACGACATCGCATGCATTTGAGGAAATAGCGACCCCCCCTCTATTTCCATCCTTCCGCCTCCTCCCGTTCCAGGTCCTAATCTGGAGCGCACGGCAGTGCCGCCGTTGCGCGTGGCTACACTGGGATATCGATGCATCTATTGCGGAAAAGGTCGGAGCAGGGCAGGACGACCTGGAACCCGTTCTGCTTCCATATGTATATGTATATATATATATGTATATATATATATGTAACATATCATGTAATGATTTGTTCGGATACATGTGTCATGTAATGATTTTTTGGTATGTAATGATTTTTTGGGTCTGTAATGATTTTTTTCATGCGGGGGCCCACGTGATGAAAAAAATCATTACCGCAGGAGGTCTGGGTCTATCTCCTCTCCTTCCTTCCTTTCACCTCCTCCTTTTCCTATGGGCGCTCCGGGCAGCTCTTGGGCGCGGGAAGAAATCGCGGCGGGGCACCGAGGCCCGCTTATGGATATTATTATTGCTTTTCTCTCATGCTGCGCGGCGGCTATATTCAGCTGAGACGAACCCCCACCCTGCGCGCCCGCGAGCGCGTTCTCGGCGCAGGTGGTCACGATTCGCCCCCCGCCTGGCCGCCCCTCTGAAGAAGGCCGACGCACGGGCGAAGCGGCCCCGGGGGGGCGATGCAGCGGAATCGTTCTCCCAGGTCGCGCGCGCGCGACGCCGCCCGATCCGCCGGGGCGCGCGATGCCCGGCGACGCGCGCTGCCGCGCGGGCGCGTAGGCGGCGGAAGCAATTCTCGACTTGGCGGCCAAGCGCCCGGCGCCGGCCCCGGGATTGCGAGCGGAGCGCCTGCCCGGCGGGGGCTCGACGCCCCCAAGAAGTCCTCGCGTTTTTTTCGGCGGCGGGGCGGGCGCGACAGGCTCCAGGGCGCGGCGCCGCCCGTCTCGCGCGCCGCGCGAGGCGCGGAGGCACCAGCGCCACCGATGCCGGCAGAAGCAATCCGCCAGCTGTCGAAACTCGAGGCTCCGCCTGCGATATTCGCAATCGAAGGCGGCGCTTCGCCGGAAGCGCGCGCGAGGTCGGCCGCCCGCGCGCGGCGGGTGCCAGGAACGCCCCGTCGGCGCGCCGGCGAATTGCGGGGGTCGGGAGCAGGGCTGGAATGCCATATGCGCCGGATTCCGATGGCCGCATTGTGGCGCGAGTTCCACGCGTGGAAGCTCTCGGCGTACCCACATGCATCGGCAGTGGAATTATGCGGCCAGGCGCGCGACGCGGCGGGCACCCCGCCCTGGCCGCCGTGCGCCATCGCCCAGGGCATCATGGCGGCGCTCTGTCTGGCTGCGCGAGGCGCGGCCGCGCGCTCAATTCACTAGGCGGCCTGCAACGCGCGCCGGCCGGTGGGCCTGGCGATTGGCAGATCGGGCGCGGCGTTATGGCCGACGCATTCGTCATGTGCCGGCAGTTATGCTTGCGCTTCGGCCCCGAAGTAATGGGATTAAATGCGCCGGGACATAGAGGCATTTCGCTTTGCGTGGACGAAGGAAAGCGGCAGGTGCAGGCGCAGTTCCGCCGGCGGAAGAAAAGAGTGGCCCCCGACCCGGCGGGCCGCGCGCGCGCGGCGGAAGTCGCCCCAGCGGTGCTGCGTCGCGAGGTCTGGAGGGCATGCGTTGCCAGCTCCAGGGTAAACGGCTGTGCGCGGTTTGCATCATTCGGCATTCGTTCCGGCCAGGCGAGCAGCTCCTGCTGAGCGTCACTTGCGTGGGCTGGCTGGCTTGCGTCTTGCGTCAAGCTCGCCGCTGCCCACCTCGGGCCCCATCGTGCATTGGAGTGGGGGGCGCATTGCTTCAGACGCGGCCGGGCTGGCCAGGCGGGCCCCTCCCCGCTGCTTGCCCGGGGCTCGCGCGCGGTTCGAGTTTCTCGCGCGCGGGCGCCCCGCGCCGGTGGGCCAGCTGCGCTGCGTTTCCAAGGGGGGTGGAGATCAGTGGCCGCGCTCGGGCGCCCCATTCGGAAAGGGGGCGCGGCCGCGCTGCCCAAGGTCGCGATGACGCGGCGCGTCGCGTCGCGATGCACAGGCACCCGGCCGCGCCGACTGCCGCGGAGGCGGTGCAGGGGCCGCCAGGCCGCGAGCCATGCAGACCAGGCATCTGCGGTCTGCTGGGAACGCGCGTGGGCGTCGGTCCGCCGAGCATGCGTCGGGAGGCGTCGGGGAGGTTGCTCGGCTCCGCGACGCCGCCTCGCGCTCGCGCCGCCGCCTGGCCTGGGCCTGCGCCAGTCGACGGTTGTGCCCTGCGTAAGCGCGGCCGAGCTTCTCGGCTCCGCGACGCCGACTCGCGCTCGCCCCGCGGCCTGGCCTGGGCCCGCGCCAGTCGACGGTTGGGACCCGCGCAAGCGCGGGCCCAGACTCGACGCGACTTCCCCGCTGAATCGGCGGTTCTTTATCGTCGAGGGCCCAGCTGCCGCAGCGCCTCCAGCCCCAAATCCAGGTCTGCTGCCAATCGTTGGAGCATTCATCCCCGCGCCATCCCCCGCTGCAGATGTTTCCAGGGGGCGTTCGCTGGTGCGACGCAGCAGTGACAGGCCGCGCTAAGTGCGGAGTCTGCAAGGGCAATCTAGGGCTCGGTAGCTCTAGGCTTAGGTACATATTCAAAGTTGGTGAATCCATTAAGGGCGAGGCGCGGTTGCACCCGATGTGCGCGAGGGGAACAGGGGGACCCCTCGCGGCAATCGCGATTCGGATCGAGTTCGAGCGCAGGGGCTGCTCGATGCGGCCGTCGACCCGAGAGCTGTAGAGGGCCTCGGGCTTATGCTTAGGGCCTTTGGCGGCGCCGCTGCAGGCTCGGGAGGTTGGCCGCTCCGAGCCCCGACGCGACGGAATCGTCGCCGCTGCCGACGCCGTGAGGGGGGGGGATAAGTATAGATCATGGGGGGGGACGGACGCTGAAAGGAAGGGTAGGGCGAGGAATGAGGAAGGCGGGAGAGGGCCGCGTCAGCGAGCTCACATCCGCACCCTCTCTGCGCGGGATGCGCGACATCCAGAATCAGGCCACCGCGCCCTAAGCCCCTCCCCGCGATGGTCCAAGGGGTACTTGATCAGACCTGGCTAACGGACCAGGGGGGGCTTGATCAGACTTGGGTCTTCCCGGCATGCCCTGATCAAGGTTTCGATGGAGGTTCTGATCAGGGCCACCCTATCGAAGGTCGTCGCCCTAGGCATGATCAAGATTTTGACCAGGGTTGATCAGGCTTGATCAACGAGTTGATCATGCTTGATCAGGGGGCACCCTCTCCAGGAAGCCCATGCGTTGCACCGCCCTCGGGGGTGCCCACCACCCCCGCCCCGCGCCCCCCCCCCCAGCCCCTGGCCGTCGGGCGGTGGGCGTCGGACCTCGGCCATCGGGGGCGGAGGCGGGCAAGCCCGAGGCGCCCGCGGGCCGACGCGCGTCTTCTCTGCCCCTCCACACCTGTCCGTCTGCTCCCAGCGGCTGTCTCTGACGCGGAACCGCCTGAGTCAAACCGCAAGTGACTCAGGATTGGGGCTTGAGAGGGCTTCTCCGTCCAGACAGCGCGCCGACGCGCCCGCGCGTGCGCGCGCGAACGGAGAGGGGCCCTAAAGCCGCGAACTAGCATCGAATGTGGGCCGATGTGGAGGGGCGCCTCGACCCGGGGAAGCTGGCCGAACATGAATCCAAGAGGCTTCCAAAACGGGGCCGCTGGGGCCCCCCAAGACGGGGCCGCTAGAATCCCGCAAGAGACGGGGCCCCGAAACGGGGCCACTATAAACCCCGAAGGAGCCCATCCCCGAGACGGGGCTGGCCTTCACGAGGGGGCCATTGGAATCCCCCAAGACGGGGCCGCTGTAATCCCCCGAGAGACGGGGCCCCAAGATGGGGCCACTGGAATCCCCCGAGAAGCCGGCCCCGCGACGGGACATTGGAATCCCCCAAGACGTGATACCGCTTGTCATCCTGATCCTCCTCCGCTCGCCATGCGGGCCCCAGCTTCATTTGCCTCTCTCTGAAGCGCGAGGCCCCCAGACTCGCCGCAGAGTCCGACATTGCCTCTCCAGATTCGAACCAGCGCTTCGCCGCGGCTCGGCGCTGCATGGGCATCGGAAGCGCGTGCGACCAGGCCGTGAAGACATCGGTGGTCAAAATTCATTCTCACGCGAAGACCTCCGAAGGCCCCTGGGCCGAAGGATTCGAGGCGGGGGAAATGCGAAGCCAAACGTTGCAGGGGCTGCGCGCAGACCGCGCGCGAGTTGGACCGTGACGCCCCCCCTCAAGCACCTTTCTACAGTGGACTCACTCATGTGCGAATTACAAGGGCGCGGTGTACCCGTCGGGCAACGAGTGCGCAAAGTGCCTCGGCGCGCGCAGGAAGCATTTCAATAAGGGCTTGGACACGCCGGTGCGGGAACGGGAAGCACATGCTGGAACTGGGGAGGCATTCGACGTTCGCCGGCATGATGTTGTCTCCGGAGAGAACATGTTCAAAGGCAAGGGCACCTGCGCCACTGAGCAAATAGATAGAGGTTGAGAAAACATCGTTCTGACTTGAGCGAGGCGCTCGTACAGGGTCGCTTCGAACCGTTAGCCGTCTTCGCACGCAACAGGAATTTGAAGTTCGCAGATGAAGAGTTGCTCATCAACCGCACCCAAACCGTCCTCGGGCTCAACGTGGTCGTGGATTCAGACGATGGCGCCACGAAGGGCGTGGAGATTCTCGACCGCGCTCATGGCGCGAAGCGTTTCAGGCGGAGTGCATGCCATTGCGCTTCCAAGGGCGAGAAGACGATCTGCGACGCCGAGGGCGATGGGGGGCGCAGAGGCGCGCAGGATGGCAAACCAGCGCGCCGCGCACCTCGGAGGCGGCGTCAGGTCCAATGCTGGCGCGCCTGCATCTGGCGCAGATGGCGTGGTCGTGGGCGACGGTGCGTCCGTGTCTCGCGCCCCCCCCGCGGGCTCGGGCGGGCGTTTTGGCGGCCTGCTGAGGCAGACGGCATCCGAAGCCCATCGAGTTGGGGATGAAGAGTTGGCATAGCCGCAGGGCCCCATCAGCCGGGTCGGCGGGCGTAGCAAAGCCGGGAGCGGTTCGGCTTCCTTCGACGACGCGGGGCGTTAGCGCGTCGCCGCGCCAGTTGCCGAGGCTTCGTGCGACGGCGGCGATGGAAGTTCCACGGCCATGGATGGGGCGAAAACAGAAAGACCCCGTTGGAGCGGGCCCCAGCTGGTGATCGAGAGTGCCCAGGCGATGCGAGAGAAACCCGCGCAAAGCCATTCTTGGGAGAAACACTTGGAGTCGGCCAGTCGACGCCGTGATTCCTTGGTCTCGGTGATTCGGATCGGCTCGTTTGCCCGAAAAAGAGGCGAGATCTCTGGTAACCAGCAGGCGGCCGAGGTCTCTGATAGCCTGCTCCTGATAAAGGAGACCCTGAAGGGAAGGCAGCGCTTCTTCGAGAGATGAAAGGAGGACTTCCCCAGCATCGTGCTCGAGCCATCTCTGGGCGAGAGGGCCCGCGCGCTCGCCTCCACGAGGCCAGCGACGCCGCCCCTGCTGACGATCGGCGCGCGCTGCCCCATCGAGAACATCTTCGTCCAGGACGTCGGCGACGCGTGCGCCCACGCGTTCGCCGCGGCCTAGAACGCCTTGGACATGCGCGACGGCCCGCTCCAGACCAGGCGTCTTCGACAGGGCGACAGGTCTCGCGGGGGGGGGGGGGGGGCCAAGGGCCCGGGGGATAGGAAGGAGCGAAGGAGGAGGTAAGATGATGAACCAGGAACCGCCGAGGAGCGAAGAAGCGATTCCAATGTTTTTTTTTCTGCCGGCGCCGCCTCCCGGGCCCCCATCGGCCCCGGGAGGCGGCGTGCTGTTTTTCGAAGTTGAGATTGCGCTGCCGGCTGCCCTTCGCCCCTGGAGGACCTGAGTGATTGGCTCAGGAGGTCTCTCCGACGGCCGGGGGAACGCCGCCTTGTCCTTGGAAGACGCGCCGTCGAAGTCCAGCGACGCGAAGCTGATCGTCGGCGCCGTGCGAATCTTGAGCGCTCACCTCCCATGCGTGACGACTGCCCCCATCGAGACGGTAGACGTCAAGGCTTCTTTCAACATGTTGGAGAATGGCATGTGCCCCCAAGCTTGGGTCGACATGTGCACTGTCCGCCCGATAGGCCTCTTGCTGGCCGCATCTTTGAAGCATGAGTTAGGCGGCGTTGACAGCGTCGAGAGGCCGACCCGCCAGACCGTCAATGTCGTGGAGAAACCTGTCAAGATAAGCCAATTTCTGAATGCTCAAACCAGATCGACGTGCGGCATGCAAGTGCAGCGCGGCAAGGATGCTTGGGATAAGATGGCTCAGGTTCACAGCGAGTTCTCCCGCGCCACAAGCAGGCGCCAGGGCGAGGCTGTCGAGAAGGCGCAGAAGTTGGTTGAGGCTTTCGAGGGGGCGCTGAAGGATGGTCCTGAGGCTTGCTATTCCGCGCTGTCCGACGCCATCGATGACGGCGACACTGTGGCGACGACGCAGCAGCTCGTCCGTGTTCGGCGACTGCGCCACGCGCGTCGAGGATTTGAGCGTGCTCGGCGTGGGCGGCGCTGACGCGGAGAACATGAAGGAGCGCATTGTTGGTTTGGTGAGGGAGGTCGCGAGATTGATGCTACATCTCGGCAACGTCGCGACTGCCTTCTGCGAGAAGGAGCAGCTCTCCGTTCTTCGAAAATCTCCTCGGCAATCACGAGGCCTCGGACCTAGCCACGCACGGTCCTACTGACAGGCAGCCTGGTACCCCCGATGGGACTTTATGTCCGCTGGAGTTCCTAATGTTCCTGGCGGGCTTCTTCGCGATGCTTGTTCCGCTCAAGCTTCCCGAAGGTTTTTAAGACCATCGGATTGCTTGCGCTTCCGCGGTTCCCATCGCAACCGACATTCGCAGCGGCGAGATGGCAGTGGGCGCCTTGGACTTTGACGCCGCGATGGGCTTCTTTGTCAATGTGTGGAGTATGACAAAGGGCTTCGATCCCAAGAGTGCTTGCGCCAACCTCCTATGGCCCGCATGGCGCGGCAGCCGAGGCCGCGCGCCACTCGGTCTCGATCGGAACAAGGCCGACAGATGCTACAGCGCACGCGAAGCTGCCGTGCAATATGGACACGCACGATGTCGGCGCACGCATCGCAATTGTTCTTTCGTCTGCAGTCTGCCGCGGGCGCGCGAGTAGTCGGCAGACCGGTTGCGCCAGTTTTCGAGCGACCTGCACGAGGCCCCCCCCCGCCCTGGGGGCGCAGGGAACGCTCGAGCGTTTTTTTTTTTTTGGGGGGGGGGGCGAACGCGAAGCGGGCCAACGGCGAGTCTTCTGGCGGCCTGCTTGACCTCGCCATCACGACGCAGCTTGCAACCGAATCAGAACAGGCCCGCCTAACCTTAGTTTCCGTCCGGCCAGATTTCGAACGCAATCTCAGTAGCCTTCCGGCCGGCTGGGAGGCGGCGTTCAACGGGATGGTTGACGAGGCCAGCCAGCTCAATTTGATGGAACAGCTCGTACAAGCGTACGAAGTACAAAGCACTCGAGCAGTGCGGTTTGTCAGGTCACGCCTGGCTGACGAAGGCCGCGCAACCGAATCGCGTCGACCAGGGCGCGCAAGCCGCGAATGCAGCAGCGACCCGTTTACCTCTTTGGAAGAACGCGCGCTCGCAGCAGCCAGACCGCGCGAGGGGGTGGGCCGACGAGCAGGCGGCCGAGATCAAGACGTTCTACGACATGGTGAAGGAGCACGATGAGTTGCACAAGCAAGCGGCGAGCATCTTGTCTATGCGCGCCCCCCCGCACGATCGCCCTGAGACGGCCGAGGGCGCCCAGGAGGGAAATGCCGCGGGCGCGAAGCTGACCGAGATGGACAAAGTATAAGTCGGGGATGTTGCGGTGCAAGTCTGAGGGCTCGCCGCCGAACCTGAAAAAGAAGCTCGCGGCCTCCGCAGCGTTTGCCCCTCGCGCGGGCCAGGGCGAGAAGATGTCCGATGCCGCTGAGACAGTCGATTCGCCTGGCGCCCAGGCAGCGAGCTCCGCCGCTGCAGCTGCCCCCGTCGAGCAGGGCAGCGGGCCCCGCAAGAAGCTGTTGCAGCAGAAGCAGCAAGTGCGGGCGGGGCCGCGTTGGCGGCGGATGGCTGCCCTTCGGGCGGGTCGCGCGGCGACCTGAGATTATTCTTGCACTTCTTCGAGCGGGGGGCTCGGCGGCCGCGGAGGCCTGGAACAATGCAAAGTAAACAACATAGACGAACACGGCCTCACGGGTCAAAGATTTCGGGCTCCTCTTCGGAAGTCGCCTCCGGAAACATTTGGGGCCTGCCTGCTACTGAACCTAACACTCCCTTTCCCAAAATTTCTGACAAGGTGAGGCGAATGGTTTGGCATTCGATGTGCGTGTCGTTGCGTGTAGTATGTGCTGTAGTGTGTATGTACGTGCGTAGTTATACATGCGATACGTTTAGACAAACAATGCGCTTCCATGTTGGCGTTTGCACAGCACGCGTATTCGTGCGCGTGCGCGTGCAGTTCTAATGTGTACGTGTGTTTGTAGAAGCACTGGTGCACGCGCGCCCATGCCCATTTGACGCACATTGCGGGGTGCTGGTTCGGAAGCGTTCTTGCTCGAGGTCACGCGAACAGGACGTGAGCTCACCCAATATCTGTCTGGCCCAGGTGGGCCGATGAGAGGAAGCGCGGGGGAGGCGAGGGGAGTGAAGAGAGCAGAGCGGCTCTGAGTGGGGAGGAGTGGAGGAAACGGAGGAGGGAGGAAAGGATTGGGTGGCCGAGTGAAACGGATTGGGGAATGCAAGACACGAGCATTATTTGCGGACCTTTGGTTTGTGCTTTTTAGGTCAAGTCGACCGCCAGCCCTTCTAAGTACCACCTGCACCTTGCCCTGACAAGCCCTTGGGGAGGGGGGGGTGCATGGGCGACCGGGAGATGAGGGCGCCCAAGTGGTCCTCCCCTTGGAGGGTGATAGTGGGGGTCGGGCGCAGGGTCCCGGCAATGATGTTTCTATGGGCCATGAATGGGCGATGCATCCTCGATTGCTGTGTTCGGCGGGGGGACCAATTGAAGCTCCCCGCCTGCACCCATGCGCGAGACTTGAGGGGACAGGAAGCAAGGGGGCGGGGGCCTCGGGAAAGGCGACGAAAAGGCAACGTGCGCTGAGGGCGCAAAAAGAAAAGGCTGGATCATCTGAAAGCGGTCAGGTGAGTGCCGAAATCTGCCCAGCCAATCTGACATGCGGAACACTGCGCCTCAGTTTCGGGGATCTCGATGGCCAGGGCAGAATGTGAATTCACATTCTGGGGCAGAGCAAAATGTGAATTCACACTTTGGGGAAAAAGAAACTGTGAATTCACATGTTGGAAAGAAGGCAAATGTGAATTCACATGTTGGAATGTTGCGTAGGAATCTTTATGAATGGGGACAATGTGAATTCACATGTTGGGAAACGTATCCCGGCAAAGCAACCTAACAGCGATGTGTAGGAGCATATTTGGAAGCATTCCCCTTAAGACTCAGATGAGAATCCAGTTGTAGAATTCTGTTGTTCTCGCAGTCGCAGTCGCATTCGCGATGACAGTCGCAGTGGCAACGGCAGTCGCAGTCACAGCCTCAGCCCCAGCCTGCCTCAGCCTCAGCCTGCCTCAGCAACAGCCTCTAGCCTCAGCCTCAGCCTGCTTCAGCCTCAGCCTCAGTCTGCCTTCAGCCTCGGCCTCAGCCTCAGCCTGCCTCAGCCTCACCCTGCATCAGCCTCAGCCTCAGCCTCAGCCTGCCTCAGCCTCAGCCTGCCTCAGCCTCAGCCTCAGCCTGCCTCAGCCTCAGCCTCAGCCTGCTTCAGCCTCAGCCTCAGTCTGCCTTCAGCCTCGGCCTCAGCCTCAGCCTGCCTCAGCCTCAGCCTGCATCAGCCTCAGCCTCAGCCTCAGCCTCAGCCTCAGCCTCAGCCTCAGCCTCAGCCTGCCTCAGCCTCAGCCTCAGCCTGCCTCAGCCTCAGCCTCAGCCTCAGCCTCAGCCTCAGCCTGCCTCAGCCTCAGCCCTCAGCCTCAGCCTCAGCCTGCAGCCTCAGCCTCAGCCTGCAGCCAGCCTCAGCAGCCTCAGCCTCAGCCTCAGCCTCAGCCTCAGCCTCAGCCTGCAGCCTCAGCCTGCCTCAGCCTCAGCCTCAGCCTGCCTCAGCCTCAGCCTGCCTCAGCCTCAGCCTGCATCAGCCTCAGCCTCAGCCTCAGCCTCAGCCTGCCTCAGCCTCAGCCTCAGCCTGCCTCAGCCTCAGCCTCAGCCTGCAGCCTCAGCCTCAGCAGCCTCGGCCTCAGCCTCAGCCTGCCTCAGCCTCAGCCTGCCTCAGCCTCAGCCTCAGCCTGCCTCAGCATTCAAAATGTGGCCCGGAATGGAGTTCTGGGAACTCGAAGAGCACGAAGTGGCCTACAGGCTCCCTGCATTCAGAATCATGCCCAGGAATGGAGTTCTGGGAACTCGAAGAGCACGAAGTGGCCTACAGTTGGCTCCGGGCATTCAAAATCATGCCCAGGAATGGAGTTCTGGGAACTCGAAGAGCACGAAGTGGCCTACAGTTGGCTCCGGGCATTCAAAATGTGGCCCGGGAATGGAGTTCTGGGAACTCGAAGAGCACGAAGTGGCCTACAGTTGGCTCCGGGCATTCAAAATCATGCCCAGGAATGGAGTTCTGGGAACTCGAAGAGCACGAAGTGGCCTACACTTGGCTCCGGGCATTCAGAATGTGGTCCGGGAATGGAGTTCTGGGACCTCGAAGACCACGAAGTGTGTAATTGTTTGCTTAAAACGACTTCCGCGGATTCTCCCCGGATCCTGCCCGGACCCCCCTGGGGAGTCATGATGCTTTCTTTTGAGAGCATTAGATAAAAGAAAAGAAAATGTGAATTCACATTTTGGGAAAACGGAAAATGTGAATTCACATGTTGGGAGAAACGCGGGACCCATTCCAAATCTGTCATGGGGGTCGATAAATCACCGTTTGGGAACGTACGCGATCATCAACCGTACAATCAAGACACACTTGCACTCCACTTCGCCGCCCCACGCGCAATATCCAAGAACGCCCGCACGCATGAACGATAATGGATGGACGGCGCGTGTGCCCGCGCGGGCGACGCGCGGGCACGAACGAATGGCCTTCAATGACCGCCAACAGTGGATGCCGATCGTACCCGATCACATACATGAGCGATACATTGAGCACGCATGGGCCCGTCAGCCCCCATGGAAGACCCCGTGTTGCAGACCCCCTCCCCTCCAATCCCCGCCGGAGGGCGCCCAAGCGGTCCGCCCACGCCGGCGGGGGCCCCCTCGGCGGCGAGAGCAGGGGGGGAGAGGGGGGGGATCTAAGTAGGCCTCCCGGGGGGGGGGGGGGGGCGAATGATACCGATGCCGCTGCCCGTCCGTCGTCGCCGCGGCTGAATTCGCCCCCTCTGGAGATGTTTGTGGAGTCGCGAGATCGGTCCTTTCTTGTCGGCCCACGAATGGGGTCGGAGGATCGCGCCGCATCGCTGGACTGACTCGGTTGAACCATTCGGGGGACGTCTTGGCAGGTCTTGGGGCTTCTCGGAGCCCTCTCAGGCCATTCTGGAGGGTTCTCGGGCATTCTTGGGGCCGTTCGGGAACTCTCTTGCGGCAGTTTCGGGCTGTCTTGGGGATTCTCTGAGGTGTTCTTGAGGCGATCTGAAAACTGAGCAGCCTCGGAATCAACAAGCATGTATCCCCACCATGTTCAGTGCGTGGCCGATTTGCATCACACTACTCGTGCCCATGAAGCCTGTGGTCTGCCGTAGCTGTTCCGCGGCCGTCGGGGCGCGAGTTGCGCGTAACCGATGCGAGCCTTCTGTTGGGCTTCTTGCGCAAGACTACTTGGCGAGGCCGCAGCACGCGACATCGACTTGTGCATCTGCCACCGAATCGCCCCCCGTGCACGTTCAGTTGTTTGCCCAGCCATCTGCACATCACATGCCTCGAAGAAGAACAACACGCCATAAACGTAAACTTTTGGCGTTCTTCAGCGCTGGACCCCCCCTCCCTGGCGCGCCCAGCGCGCCAGGGGCGGCGCCAGAGGTACCGCCAGAGGGGGGCCCATCGCGGATCCAAGAAATTCGCGCGGAACGCCAACAGTTTACGTGTATGGTTGTTTGTTCCTTCTCACATCACGTGCCTCTGCACCAGTCGCCTGTCAGCCCATTTGCTTCGCGCTCCCGCGCGGCCAGGGTCCCGTTACCGATGTGTGTGTATGTGTAATTTGCCTCTGCTCGCCAGCACCTCGCGGGGCTTCCCGTCTGCATCTCGTTCTTCACCACCCACCAAACCACCTCAAGCCAGGAGGAGGAGGAGGACGAGGAGGAGGAGGAAGAGGAGGAAGGGGGGGAGGAGGAGGAGGAGGAGGAGGAGGAGGAGGAGGAGGAGGAGGAAGAGGAGGAGGAGGAGGAGGAGGAGGAGGAGGAGGAGGAGGAGGAGGAGGAGGAGGAGGAGGCGGAGGCGGAGGCGGAGGAGGAGGAGGAGGAAGAGGAACCCGAATGCCCCAATTCGCCCTCCATTCACTGTGGTGGGGGTGGCGTCGGGGAACAATGACACAAAAACACATGTGAGCAACCCGTACCCCCCTCCCCATCCCGAAATTTGGGTCTTCGGGTTGGGTTGGGTTGGCCTGGCAGGCTGTCAGTCACAGACTTTGCTGGAGGCCTCTCCGACTCTTTTTGTAGGCCTTTTTGAATTGTTCTGAGACATTTTGGGAGGATCGTGGAGCCTCTTGGAGCTCTCCTGGGCTGTCTGAGGGCCGTCTTAGGGCGTTTCGTGGCCTCTCTGGCGCGGTTCTTGGCTGCGCCCCCTCGTCTTGACAAAAGTAGGGGTGGAGCTTGCTCGTCTGTTTCGGGGTCTGGAGTCAAGGGAGGAAAAAACAATCCGACCCCGATAAACGGCGTTTTACTCAAGCCCCAGGCATTAACCAAACAGCCCTGCCCTGTTCGATTCCTTCCTTAGGCGCGTTTGCTACATGGCCTCGCCTGTCGGGGTGCTTATTCTGAGGGTGGGCATTCTGCTCACTATAGAAGACGTCTCATGGCCCTGGGGCCGCTGCAAAACCGATCCTGGAAGAAAACCTGGTCCCCGAGAAATTGTCGATTGGTCCGCGGGGACCCCTTGTTGAAAAGAACAGCCAGGCATCCTCAGGTTTGGATCTCGCCTTCGGTGCACCTCACCTTGGGCGGAAGCCAGCGGAAGGCTGGCGGAAGGAAAGCGGCGGCGGTCACGCCGGCGGAAGGGTGGCGGACGAAGTCGGGAGTAAACGTGGGACGTTCGTTTTTTTTGAACCTGGGTTTCCAGAGACGGCCATTGTTTAACCATGGTTTCTTGAGGTCAACTGTCCAACACGTCTTTTTAGCTTCCCTGCCTCGCCTCTGCCGCTGCCCCGCTGGACAGGTCCCTCCGCGAACTGCGGGAGCACTTCGACCAGAAGGGCCTGAACTACGATCTGATGTTCGATCGCATCAAGGACCCCGCCTCCCCAGCGTGGGCGTTGAGCGCATCGATCGAGGTAAGCAGCCATGCTGGGCTCCATCGCTCCGCGGGGCCCGCGCTAGACCTGAAGCATCAGCTCCGACACGGGGCCGCCCGGTGCCCGCTACCGTACAGGGCGTGGGGTACCAGCGCCCGTCCGATCTGGCCCAGCGCTCCTTGCCACTACTCCTGGCTCGATCTACGAGAGCAGCTACAGTCTCAGGAGGGGAGAAACACACAGACACAATTAATCGTCGATTCCCCAGAAACTATGGCAAAATATGGGAAGTGGTGGGGAAGACAAAAACCCAGAAGATATGGGAAAATATAGGGGAATCCTGTCATTCGTGTCTATTTATTTGTGTGTCCCAGGGCCCCTTCACAGTCAAGCCGCTGAAATAAGGACCACTCTGGGCTAAGGCGGGGATGTGGTTTTCGGGCCGCTCGTTTGGATTCAGCCGGGGACGTCTTCATGGCCGCGCTCGTCGCGGCCAGAGACGCCGCCTCGTTCCGCATCCAGCGTCCATATGGTAGCACGATGGCCGTATGACAGGGGAACCTTGAGGGCCCGGAGGGGCCCCGGGGGGTTGAGGCCAGACGGGTCGGCTGCATGCTGAAATCAGCTCCAGTGCCGCTGGGGCTGTTGCTCGTCTTGGTGGGCCCGGATGTGCGCTGTCCGTTTCCACGTGGGAGGGGGGGGACTGCCGTGGAGGTGGGCACGTGGCAGCTTGAGGTCCAGCGGACGCCTCGGCACTGGGCCTCCATCCCGGCAGCGCCGGCCGCGGCGGCGCCTGCGATGAGCGTGCGGGCCAGAGGCGCCATGGTGGTGGTGTCCGTTTTCGTGGCACTCTTCTGCCCGGCCACGTTCTCCTGGATCAAGCCCAGGGCGCTGACTCCGCTCGTCCTCGCCATGACCTTCCTGATCGGGACGACCTCCAGGGTCGAGGAGTTCAGCGCGTGCCTCAAGCACCCGCGGCCCCTGCTCCTCAACTTCCTCGCCTGTTTCGTCCTGGTGCCGTCCGTGGCCCTTCTGCTCGGGAGGGCCATGGGCCTTGCGGAGGGCCACTTCGTGGGGCTGGTCCTGGTCGCCAGCGTGAACGGGGGGACGTCGTCGAACGCGTTGACGCTCCTCGCGGGAGGCAACGTAGAGCTGTCTCGGCGGCGCGCCGAGGGGGGAAGTGCCTCCCAGATGAGGTCCGAGCAGATGGGTCGGAGGGTCGCGCCGCATCGCCGATGCGGCTCGCCGCGGAGTCCGATTTTCGCCACGCCAGCGGCGGCGATGCAGCACCAGCGACGCCGATTCATCGGCAAAGCGGCGCGCTCTTCAGACCCCATCCACTCGGACCCCCTCTACAGTCGAGGATGATTGGTAGGTCGGCCCTAACAAATAGAGAGCACCCTCGTGTCCTGTGGTTCGCAACCCTTGTCTTTACATTCCTATGGCAATGTGGCCCTCGGAAGGGTCTTGTGTCCTCTCGCGTGTCCTCTCCAGTCAGCCCCGACTGTATAAGAAGGCGCTGCGCCTCGCAGAAGGCTTAGAGAGCCTCTCGGCAGGCCAGAGGCCTTCCGAGCCTCCGAGGAGGACCGCCCCGCCCGCCTCTGCCTTCACCTCCCTGGGCGAGCCGCCGGCCGTCGGTGCTGATGACGACGTCCACCACGATCGGCGCAGTCTTTCTGACGCCCGCGATCCTGAAGCTGCTGCTGGGCGCCGTCGTCCCCAGATCGGGCGACGCCAGCTGACCACCTCACCGATCCTGGCCGGTCCGCTCCCTGGGCCCGGCCAGAAGCGGTGAGGTGGTCAGTGGACGTCGCGCGGCCATAGACGCCGTCGGCATCTTCAAGTCTGCCCTGGTCCTGGTGCTGGCGCCGATCAGCTCTGGGCTGCTGGTAAGCGTCTGGGCACCGGGCTGCAGTCGGGCGCTACGCCCCGCGGTGCCGCTGTTGACACCCTTCTTGGCGGCGCGCGCAAGGGGAGGGTGCCAACCAAGGTGAGACGACCAAGCTTGACGAGGAGGTCATGCCGATGCAGCTTTTCGTAATCACGGGGCCAATGATTCGGCCTTTGCGGGACGCTTCTGTGCCAAACTCACCACTGGCGATGTGCATGCAAAAGGGCATGGAGCCATTGCCCCAGCACGCGTGCAAGAAGTCATACTGGAAGAGAGCAGGCCCTGGCACTACCAATGTTAGCCTGGGAGGGGTGGCGGCCTTCCGAGAAGGCGGGGGGAGGGTTCGAGAATGCAGGTGGCTCGTAGAAGCCTTTCTGGCCTCCATGTAGCCTTCGCAGAAGCGCCTTGGCCCTTGCTGAGAAGGCCCGTGCCTCCTGAGAAGTCCCCGCCCTCGTAGACAGGCGCCCCCCCCTCGCGCCAGCCCGTTGTGCGCGCCGCCAGCCCTCGTGGCCGTGGTCATCCTCGGCAGCGTCATCGCGAAGCAGTCCGCACAGGTGCTGTCCTCGGGCCCCGGCCTCCACCTCGCGGTCCTGGCGCTGCACGTGCTGTCCGCCGCGCTCGGCCACGAGCTGTCGCGCTGGTCGGGCGGCGGGGAGAAGGATGATGGGCCAGTTTTCGACCACCACTACCATAGGTAGATGGGGGGAGAAGGGAGGATGGGGAGGTCCTCCTCCTCCTCCTCCGCCTCCGCCTCCGCCTCCGCCTCCTCCTCCTCCTCCTCCTCCGCCTCTCTCTCTACCTATGGTCGTGGTGGTGGAGCATCGGCCCGGCAGAGGACCACAGGACCCTGGCGATCGAGCTTGCCGTCAAGAACGGCGTGCTCGCCCGGCTCCTCGCGGCGGAGCACTTCGCCGACCCCGCCACCGCCACCAGCGTGGTGGCCTACGCCTTCTGGTCCGCCATCGTCATGGCCACCCTCACGGCAGCCTGGTCGGCGCTGCCCGCGGGACGCACGGCTTCGGCCGCCGCCGCGGCCGGCGGCTGGGCGGCGGCCTACAAGGCGTAGCGCGCCCGCACCGACGCGGCCGGGCGCGGCCGCGGGCCGCGGGCGGCTGGGCGGGCTTGGCCGGCGGCGCGCTCGCGCGCTCCGCCGTGGACGACCTGCGTGCACCGTACCGCGCTGGCGTCTCGAGGAGGCGTCGTGGATCCTCGGCCCGCAAGGGGCATGTGGTGCACAGGTTCTCTCGCCGAGCGCGTTCCACTACTCGCAAAGTGCCTACTCGCAAATTTCCCCAAAACACATGCCTGCTTTGGTGTATTTGATCGTAGATCCCCTGTGGCGGATCCAGGCCATTTGCGAGTGGTTACTTTGCGAGTAGCGGAACGCGCCTGTCCATTCTCGACCTTTTGCCGGGGAAACGTAAGACTCGAGTACGACAGAACTCGGGCCGGCCGACGCTCTTTGACGAGCGCGTCTCGGATATTGACGGTCCAGTTCTTGAGGTGTCTGCAGCGGGAGCCCGCGTCAAATTTCAGATTTGGTCTCGTCATTTTCATGATGGCCCCGTCAGGCCAACCGGAGTCCCCCGAACCCGTGGCGTACGTTTCTCAGATCTTAGAGCCGCACTACTATATATTCATCGTACCGCGTTGGTCTCAGAGCCGCGCTGCTATGCACCGTACCGCGTTGGTCGAAGAAGAAACTATGCCATAAACATACAATTTCGGCGCTCCGCGCGGACTTCTTGCATCCGCGTTTGGCCCCCCCCGACGGCGCCTCCAGCGCCGCCCCTGGCGTGCTCCGCGCGCCAGGGAGGGGGGTCCAGCGCAGATCCAAGAAATCTGCGAACAGCGCCAAAAGTTTATGTTTATGAAGCTGATTCATCTTCTAAATTTTGACGACCCAGTCTTCGTGAGATGCTTTCAGTGAGAGCCCACCCTAAATTTTAGAGTAGGTATGGGTCCCGCCATGTGTCGACGGCTCCGCCAGGAGCCCCAGAACCGAGTCTCCAAAGGTCGAGCTTTACGTTTCCCCGGATGGTATCAGACAAAGGTGTTCCGCAGTTGAAGACGCCTATCCCTATGAGGCTGGACAGCTTATATCCCGCCGGAGGCATGTCGGGGTAGAAACGTGTCAGCCGCCCCGGGACAGGCGTCCCCGACGGCGGAAGCGTTTATTCTGTGCGCCGAAGGCAGGCAGAGCTTTCTGATAAGGCCCGCTCGCCTCGCCTGCGAGGCTCGCAGTTCCTCGGGACTCGTTCCGTGAGTCTTCCTCTGGCGCTGCTCGTGCGTCTGGGCGCAATTGGGGCCCAACATGCAGAGTGAGCTTCGCTGCTTCTCCGAGGTTGATTCTGGCAATCTTGTGGCTGTTACCTCCTCCTCTTTTCGGGCCTCCCCTCGCTTCCGCCGGCTCGATTTGCCATGGGGTGCTCTCATCGCCTGTAATGGGCGGATGCCGCGGCCTCACGGAACGGATGATGATGTTGCAGTTGTTGTTGTTGTTGATGATGATGAGGGTGTTGGTGGTGAGGATATGATGATGACGGCGACGACGACGATGTTGATGTGATGTTGTCGGTGATGATGATGATGATGATGATGATGATGATGTTGTTGATGTTGATGTTGATGTTGATGACGAGGATGACGATGTTGCTGCTGATGATGATGATGATGTTGATGAGGATTATGACGATGATGAGGATGCTGATGATGATGAGGATTATGATGATGATGACGATGATGATGATGATGATGATGATGATGATGATAATGATGATGACGTAGACGATGGCGATGACGATGATGATGATGATGATGATGATGATGATGATGATGACGATGATGATGATGATGATGATGATGATGATGATGATGATGATACTGAAGATACTGATGACGTTGATGGCGTTGTTGATAAGGGCGGTGATGCTGACGATGATGATTGTGCTTCTGCTGCTGTTGCGGATGAGGCCAGCGGTGGTGATGATGTTGTTGCTGATAAGTGTAGCACCCCCGCAGTTTCGGATAAAAGTGAGGGGGCGGTGGGGCCGTCGGCAGTCTGGCAGGCTTTGAAGAGGCGCCGAATTTTGAACAACTTCTACAACGAGCCCGCCGCAGGCGCTGAACGTTTTGTCACAGTAAGTGTGTGGGTCGCATTATACAACGAGCCCGCCGCAGGCGCCGAATTCTTTGTCAGAGCAAGTTGGTGGGTCGCGGGTGGGTAAACAAATTATGCGATGATCCCGCAGCAGGCGCCGAAATTTTCGTCAAAGCCAGTTGGTGGGTCGCGGGTGGGTAAACAAGTTGTACAAATAGCCCGCCACAGGGGCCGATTGTTTTGCCCAAGCAAGTGGGTGGGTCACGGGTGGGTCGCGGGTGGAGCCAGGGGGGAGGGCCGATGAGTGAACGAACGAGCTACGAAACATACAGGGTTCCGAGGCCACGAGGACCTGGGGACGGGGCCAGGAGGGTTTGGAGGTGGAACCAGGGGGGGAGGGCCGACGAGCGAACGAACGAGCCACTAGAATCAAGGGCGCCTTGCTTTGGAACGCAGCAGTGCAAGAGGATCAGGCAGCCTGGATCCTCGACCGACGACGCTGACGGCGACGACGATGACCACCGCGACCACGACAGAAACGACGAGCTCCGACGGCCTCCAGGGGCCTGCTAACGACCACAACGATGATGATCGACAACCCCCGGCGGCCTCCGCGGATGTCCAGAGTTCTCCGGAGGCCGCTGGAGCCGCCAGGAACGCACAACGCGCCCCCCAATCGTGCAAGCACGTCCAGAGACGAACAGGACGACTACGGCCAGGGACTTTTCCGGGTCTATAGGGACTTTCTGGGGTCTCCGCCTGCCCTGGCAGTCACTTTCGCTTGCGTGGTCTAGTCAGGAGGAAACAACTTGTTAGTCAGCGGCCGCGGGCGAGCGCGCCGGCGGCGAGTCCAGTCAAAGCGGGGCACGCAGCGACGAATTAAACTAAAGCGACAGAGGGTGGCCACACCTACAGCGGCTAACCGGGCCCTCACGCAGCTGCTCAGCGGCGGACCGGCGAGTGAAGGAGCAGCTGAAATTGAATCGTATTGCCAGCGTGCAAGTATGCATAGCGTCGGAGACACCAGGAAGTCGGGACACACGACGACCCGGGCCAGAAGCCGAAAGTAATGCAAGGACGGCCCGAAGGACCGTAGGAGGGAAAAAACACACAGACACAATGAATCGTCGATTCCCCAGAAAATATATCCCCCCTTTTCGTCCCGCCCGACCAAAACAGGGCTCTCCCTGGCGTATACAACCTTGGTCACGCGAAGGTGCCAGGCCTCTCAGCGGTTGACTTCGGGCTCTGGGGACGGACGCGGGGTCGTTCAAGAGCGCCGCGGGACGCGGAAGAGGCTTCGGGCAAGTCCCTGGACGAAGGGGCCCCGGGACACACAAATAAATACACACAAGTAAACCTATTCCCCATATTTTCTAATATTTTTGGGGTTTTCGTCTTCCCCCCCACTTCCCATATTTTCCCAGGGAAATGGTTGGGTTACGAAATCTGCTGCGTGCAGCTGGTTTCGGCCCCACCGAGGGGCCCATTCCTCGATACATGGCCGTCTCCATCGACGGGAGGCGCTGGGAAAATCAGCTACGTGAGCTGACTATCAAATCCCCCCTTTGCTATCCACCCCTTTCGCCCAGCCCGATTTGGTATCTCTGGATTGATAGTCATGCGAGGCCGATCGACAGAAGGCGGAACTCACGCGCCCTCGTAGCGTACTTACGTGCATCTAATGTGTATGTGTGTATACATGGCTACACACATATATATATATATAAATACATACATACATTTTTCGGCGTTTCGAGAGTTTTGTGATACGGTGCTAATCGATCGTGTCTTGCACTGGCAGGGACCGGATCCCTTCTGTTTCGTTTTGTGTGTCAAACAAAAGACCCAGTGTGTTTTTACGTTTAGGAATCGATTAGAAGTATAATACATGAAATATGTATACTAGAGCTAGAATAGACATGTAATACAATCCCCCGATTTAGCGATAGAGAACTCCATAGCATGATGAAATTCCAGATTCTGGAGTTCCGGATTTTCGATGCAGTTGCTCCTGACTGAGCCGGTTTGGATTCTATGGGGGAAGGGGGGCCTTTTTCGGGCGGGGTCGGGGCAAGGGTCAGCCTCCGCCCGCCCGCTCACGCAGAAGTAACGGGCAAGGCTCATACGTACCATCTTGGCGCTCTCATACAGCCCGACGAAATTCTGTCGCGGTATAGTACGTACACACTGTCGTATGTCATCTTCCTTTATTTTCTCTTCTCTTCGCTTCTCTTCTCCCCTGCTCCCCTCCTCCTCTGGTAGAACATGAATTAGGTATGCAGCATAAGTCTGGCACGACACGGGGCCTCCTGCATCCCCCTCCTCCTCTCCTCCTGTGTCGTTGTGGAGTGTTCGTGCCGTCTTCCTCCTCCTGCTTGGGAGCCCTGTTTGCCCAGCGTGTTCCCCAAGGAGTGGGCACGCGAGAGGGCCAGCAGCTGCTCCCCCGCACTGACCCGTAGGGTCTCGCACTCGCAAGGTAGCGAGCCTCTCTTGCGGGTCCTCCTCGGAGCTCGGTCCTTAGAGCATCGGGGTATGCCCCCTGCCGGCCCCATGAGAAGTCTGGGTCTGCGCCAAATTTCACTCCTAGGGGATTTTGCAAGTCGTACCCCACGGCTCCTTAGCGGGCGTTTCGACGTTGATCCCCTCATGCGGATATCTTGTCCTGTCCTGTCCCTCCTCGTTCTCTCCTCCTCCTGCTTGTTGCTCCTGATCCTCGTCGCGTGCATGGTCCTCATCGTGTTTGTCGTGTTCATGGTACATGATCCTCATCGTGCTCGTGTTCGCGAAATAGGAGAGCGTGCAGTGGAGTGAGAGCTGCGGAAGCCGCGAACCGAAGCTTGTGATCACTCTGAGCAGGCTCAGCAGTGAAGCACATCTGTTTTTCCGACCTGTCGAACGAGGAAGGGCGGAGGAGAAGGGTGAGGAGGCGGGAGGAGGATGATGAGGGGGAGACGCAGAAGGAGTGAATTGATGATGGTGATGATGATGATGCTGAGGAAGAGGAGGGAGGAGGAGGAGGAGGAGGAGGAGGAGGAGGAGGAGGAGGAGGAGGAGGAGGAATGATGTCGGAGAGGGAGGAGAAACAGGACGAGGAGAACGGCGAGCAGAGAGAGGATACACTTCATTGAACACGTTATTTCTCGATGCGATGCTAACCCTGGTTAGGAAAAGGATGAGGAGGAGGAAGGAAGATGATGGAGGAGGGGGAGGAACAAGGCGAGGAGGACGGCGAGTATAATGAGGATGAGCTCTTCTGAGCACATTATCACTCAACTTGTACTGGGAGGAGGAGGGGAGAGGAGCGGGCAGAGGCGGCAAAAGAGAAGCAGAAGCAGGAAGAAACGGAAGGGGGAGAAGGCGCTGGTGAACATGAGTTTGCGTACCCTGTTGTTGTGGAAGCCTCTTGAAGGCCTCTCGGCACCATCCTTTTGGGACGCTTTCGGCGCCCTCCTGGAGGCGTCGTGGGGCTCTCTTGGAGGCCCCAGGGGGCCTCGGGGCCATCGGCCATCTTGGAAGATCTAGATCAAGGGGGAGGGTCTTTGATGATTGCTGCCACTCTCGACGCCCCATAGTCGTCTCTTGGAGCCCTCTTGGGGCTTCCTTCGGCGCTCTGAGAGCCGTCTTGGGGACATCTTGGGCCCTCTTGGGGCCATCTTGGAGCCATCTTGAAGGCGAGATAGTAGTCATCATATGTTTCCCGAGGTTTTGAATACGCGTCTCTTCGGGGCCTATTTGTGGAGCTCCGTGGCTACTTGGAGGCATACTGGTGGCCACATTGGGCCATGTTGGGAATTTCCGAACAATCTGGGAAGCCAGCCAGGGCTCGCGGAGGCCATTTTGGAGCCATGGGCTCAAAAGCCTCACAACGATGCCTCTGAGATGTCAGGATTTCTGAGCGACTGTTGGTTGTTTAGTGTTGTTGACTTTGCTCGAAGGGGAAATCCTTAATTTGCCTCGCTCCCCTACAGCCCCTAAAATTGCACCTTGGGGCCCTCCTGAAGCCCTCTTGGGGCGCTCTTGGGGCCGTCTTGGACCATTATCTGGGTCCTCTTGGGGCTCCCTTTGGCCGGCCTGGGGCTTCGTAAGCCCTTTGGAAGCGAAAGGGCGAGGATGCGCGAACCATTGGCTGTCTTGAGGTTTTGGAGGTACCTTGGCATCTCGGGGGCCTTCTTGGGGGGCTCGGTGGCCACTCGAGCCCATCTTGGTGTGTTCTTTTGGCCTCTTGGAGCATGTTTCGGGGAACAAGCAGTGACAAACGTAAACACTCTGAGACCCGCACAGATTTCTCGGATCGGCGCTGGAGCCCCCTGACGGCGCTGCCGGCGGCGCCCCTGGCGCGCTCCGAGCGCCAGGGAGGGGGGTCCAGCGCCGATCTGAGGAAGCCATCTTTCGCCGAGCGCCTTCCACTACTCGCAAAGTGCCTGCTCGCAAACGTCGGAAAAAAACCATACGTCTGCCTTGGTGTAGTCTATCGCACATTCCCTGCGGCAGATCCAGGCCATTTGCGAGTAGCGACTTTGCGAGTAGTGGAACGCGCTTGTCGAATCTTGATCCATCTTGGAACATCCTCGGCCATCTTGGAGCCAATTGTTGCGCTCCTTTTGGGCCACCTCGGGAGCCACCTTGGGCGCTCCAATAACTGGTCGCGCCCCCCGCCCCGTCCAGACATGGGCGACGGGGGGTGAGGCGGTTGTCCCGCTCGTTCCCAATCGCCCTCCCTCAGCAACTGGAACATATACATTCCCAATGGCGTTTTTTTCAATCCCACGACTTCTTGAGGGTCGGGGACGACGTCGGAGTCGTGTGGTGTCTACCTTTCCCCCGGCTTCAATGGGAAACAACGAAACATGTATACACCAGGATTCCGTATACACCAGGATCCGCGTTCTTGTGCGAGTTTCAGCGCAGGGTCGGAAAAAGCGGCGGTGTATAGAGCTCGGTTCCCTACTCCCACCACAGAAGCAGCACCCGAGTCTCAGCATAGGCAGGGCATGGCTCATTTCTTGACTCCTCCGACTCCATTCGGCTCGATTTCGATGGCTTCCGATTCCGATCCGATTCGATTTCGGAATCCGATCTGGGTGCCGACTCCTCAATGGAGGCCTGCTAGCCTGCCGATTTCTGCCGGTTCGACTTCTCCCGACCTGGCTGCCGATCTCTGCCGATCCGAGTCATCACGATCGCCGATCCGACTTGTCGAGTCGATTCTGGGCTCCCTTGCAGAAGCAGCACCCCAGTCTCAGCACCTGCAGGGACCGTCGTCGACAACCGCAGGGAACGAATGCAGGCGCCGGTCGGGTCTGCGGCGGCCACGAGGTGCGCTGCGCGTGCCAGGGCTGCCCCCTAATTCCGAGCAAGTGGCGTAACGATACATACGAATTGTCGCGAGGGGAGGAAAGGAGCCGGCTCCACGTATCTAGGGCTCGTAGATTGGGTCGGCGTAGATGGGGTCGGAGGATCGCGCCGCATCGCCGATGCGGCTCGATGCGGGGCCCGATCTTCTCCACGCTGGCGTCGCCTACGCATCGCCGACGTCGCCAGTGCATCGCCGATCGGGCGAAGAGAACTATGCACATGCACCGATCCTGGCAAGGCCCATCCTTGACCCAGGATCGGTGCATATGCCTTCCTGGCCAAGGTAGGAGGGCGTATGCACCGATCCTGGGCTCAGGATGGGCCTGGCCAGAATCGGTGTATGTGCATAGTTCTTTTTCCTCTAGCCGATGCACTGGCGATACATCGGCGATGCTTCGCCGATGTATCGGCGATGCGGCGAGATCCTCCGACCCCATTTACTCAGAACCCATCTAGGAGGCCTCTACAGTCAAGCCGTTGAAATTACTCACTGCGTGGTTCATCCTTTTTAAAAGGTATTATTGTATTTTGGATATCGAAATGAGCGTCTAGCCATATGAACCATATGAGACACAATCGGGAAAGTGAACCTTTTCAAGTCCCCTCTCCCGCAGCTCGAGAGTGAACCTTTTCAAGTTCCCTCCCCAGCCCAAAACGCACGCGGGAGAGTGGACCTTCTGAAGTTCCCTCTCCCGCTTACGACGACGACTGGAAAGCACCACGGGGAGAGAAAGCAACATCCCACGGTGACACAGGCTCTGCGCCAGCAACACCCGGTCACTCCTCCTTGACCGCCGCACGCAACGGGGAGAACCACTGGGGACCAACGCAAAAACAGGAAACAAGCAAACCGCTAGAGACATCCCCACAAAACGGCCACGAACGGGACCGTGAAAACATGCTTGGCGGCTCCCCTTGGGGGTGCTGAAACCAGCGCCTCGCCTGAGACATCCTCAAAATCTGCTCTGATAGCCAAGGATGTTGAGACAGAAAACAGGCAAACCGCCTGAGACAACCCCACAAAATTGCTGCGAACGGGACCGTGAAAACATGCCTGGCGGCTCCCTTTGGGGGTGCTGACACCAGCGCCCCGCCTGAGACATCCTCAAAGTCTGCTCTGATAGAGACGGAAAACAGGCAAACCGCCTGAGACATCCTCACAACATTGCTGCGAACGGAATCGTGAAAACACCCCTGGCGGCTCCCCCTGGAGGTGCTGAAACCATCGCCCCGCCTGAGACATCCTGACAATCTGCTGTGCGTTGAGTAAGTCAGACAATGAGAAGGTCTGAGTATGAGTAGGTCTGAGTAGGAGTGAGTCTGTGTATGAGCACGTCTGGGAACGAGTCTGAGTATGAGTAAGTCTGGGCATGAGTGAGTCTCAGCATGAGTAAGTCCGAGTATGAGTGAGTCTAAGTATGAGCAGGTCTGAATAGTAGTAAGTTTGTGTATGAGTAAGCTTGGGTATGAGTATATCTGAGCATGAGTAAGCCCAAGTGGGAGGAACCGAGCTGCACCGCAAATAATGAACATGGGTACGAGTGGGAGTGGGTATGACTATGACTGGGTATGGATTTGAGTGGGTGTGAGCTTACTGTGTCATGAAGAAGTCTGGGTATGAGTAAGTCTGTGTATGAGTAAGTCTGGGTATGAGGAGGATGAGGAGGAGAAGAAGAGGAGGAAGGATTTGGAGGCGTCCAAGTAATAAGAAGAACCCCATCTTAGGATATGGGGAATAAGGAACAATTTGAGTTCGGAAGGTCCTCGATGTTCCTTGGGCTCCTCCATCTCTGTTTCTCCTGCCCTCCACGGGCACGGCGGCGCTTTTAGGGCCAAAATGGGGCTTCGTTCCTTATTTGGCGTTCCTTCTTTCAGCGGCCCGATTGTAGCAACGAGTCCAAGGGGAGGAACGGAATCGGCTCCACGTAAGAGCGACCCCCCTCCCGGGAGTGACCGTGGGCTCGCGGCTCTCGGCGGGTGCGGGGGCGTCCAGACGTCCAAAGCCCGAGCACGCGGGCCGCCATTGCCGCACTGCGCGCGCAGTGATGGGCGAGCCGCGCCATCTCTCTCTTGGCATCGCTCGGAGGTGTGCATGTTTCCTCCGGCGAGGACCATCGAGGAGCATCCTTGATCATTTGGCGAAACAGCGAAACATGTACGGGAGATGGACGTCCGAGCGACGGCAAGCTCTTGCCTCGGCGTCACCCCAGCATACGGAGAGGAAGCATGCTGCCAAATGATTTCCAGATGTCGAAACAGTGGTTTAAACGTGTCTTAAGCATGTAAACAGGGGCTCCGATGCTGTTTTTTTCCTCACAGTCCAGACGCACCTCGCAAAAACACCGGGGGTTCTGGGTGTCCGGTGTTTTTGTTTTTGACCAGCGCATGTGGGGTTCAGTTGGGAAGCTACAGCAGCACGCGCTACAGGCTGCGCTTCGCCTCCCTGTTCGTGCTCCTCCTCCTCCTCCTCCTCCTCCTCCTCCTCCTCCTCCTCCTCTTCCTCCCAGCCTGTGTGCGCCAGCGTCGTCAGTGCGTCAGTTTACTTAGTTTTCTGCTCCAGGGAGCGCGCGCTCGGACACCCTTTGTTGGGGAGGGGGCCCTGTCGCGGGCTCACGGTGTACAGCCTGCGCATAGCCGCACCGTTGGCCGACAAGTGGGGATGGCCCCCCTCCACAGGTCGACTGCGAGGGGAACGCAGGGAGATCGGAAAAAAATGTTTTGAACATGTTTGGAACACGTTTCAAACATTTGAATCTTTTTTTCCCTACTTAGGCTCTGCCTAGAAGGGTTCTTACTTTATAAGCTTAAAGGGGCCGCGCAGTGGAACACGCCCCGGGCGGTTCCCCCAGGATCCGCCCCGCGGTTCTCCCGTCTGCGCCCCCTGGGTTCACCCAGCTTAGCTAAGCTTAGCTTAGCTTAGCTTAGCTTAGCTTAGCTTAGGTTAGCTTAACATAGCTTTGCCTAGCCTAGCTTAGCTTAGCTTAGCTTAGCTTAGCTTAGCTTATATCATCTTAGCTTTGCTTAGCTTAGCTTGGCTTGGGTTGGCTTGGCTTGGCTTGGCTTAGCTTAGCTTAACCTAGCCTAGCCTAGCTTAGCTTAGCTTAGCATAGCTTAGCTTACCTTAGCTTAGCGCAGCGCAGCATAGCGCAGCGCAGCCTTAGCACAGCATAGCATAGCATAGCATAGCCAATCATAGCATAGCGCGACATAGCACAGCATAGCATAACTCAGCACAGCATAGCATATCATAACCTAACATATCACATCATACCATAGCTCAGCATAGCATCGCATACCATATCATAGCATAGCATAGCGCAGCATAGCATAGCATAGCATAGCATTGCTGAGCATAGCACATCGCATCATAGCATAGCACAGCATAACATGGCATGTTGATGTAGATGTAGATGCAGGTGTAGATGTAACTGTAGCTGTCGGTGTAGATGTAGATGCTGCTTTCCTAAATGCTCCAACTCCTAGGTAGGGTCGCACTGGATAATTAGTTCAATAATTGGATCTTGGCATCGCTCGGACGTGTGCATGTTTCCTTTGGCGAGACCATCAAGGAGTATCCTTGATCAGTTGGCGCAAGAACCACGCACGAAGCCGAACAAACAACACAGGGAATGGACGTCCGAGCGATGGCGAGGGATTGGTAGGGTGTCCACTGCCATGGCATCCACAACCATACTCATACCATGGGTGCGTCGCCCCCCACGGGGCGAGGCGCGCTCCGAGAAATCTTACCAGTGTGTGCTTCGTGGCGGGCGCGTCCCGGCCGTCCCGCCCTGGAAACGGTATGTTACAGGATCGTCGTTCTATATTCGGGGGCCCCCAAACGGTGTTGTGACCACACCGTGCGGTGAGTCGGTGGGGATTCGGGGTCACCGCACGGTTTTGCGACTCGGGTCGCTCTCCGAGGACGTCTCGGGCGACTGGGGCATCCGAGGTCCCAAAACTGTGCGTTGCCGGACCGTGCGGTGAGGTTTCGGGGAATTTCGAGGTCACCGCACGGTCTGTCACCGCACCGTTCCGGGACGCCAAACATGTGCTCGGGTCGGACGCACGCCTCCAAGGAGGACAGACATATAGTACTGGTATGTCCCTGTGCGTCCCCAGAGCCTGCCATCACTATTGCGCGCGGCTGACCTTGCCGGCATCCGCTCACTCCCTGCCTGGCGCGCCTCCCCCCCTCGGACCCCCCCCGCCCCGCTCGCCGCCCTTCGGCTCCCGCTCTCGCTCCCTGCTACGGCCCGCGCGTCGCCCGCCCCCCCCCCCTGACGCCCAGCCCAGGCACTCTCGCATCCGCGCTGGAGCCCGATGACGGCGCCGCCCCTGGCGCGCTCCGCGCGCCAGGGAGGGGGGTCCAGTGCGGATGCGAGAAGTCCGCGCGGACCTCCGAATTTTCACGTTTGTGTTATTCTTCGCTCCCTTAGTGTTGGTGATGCGGTGGGAGGAGGGGAGGGGGGAGGGGGCGTTGAGGCGAGCGAGCGGGCGAGGGGGGAGGGGCGCGGGTGGGGGAGGGGTGAGCAAGAACACGAGGCTGAAAACATCCGCTGGTAGAACAAGCCCCGAGGTTCAATGGAACGACCTCGAGTGCTCTTTTCAACCTTTGATTAGCAATGTAAGGACCCCTTAACCCTTTGAGAGCGGACCTACGTCAAGAGGCCAGAAACATCAGGGATCTGGGGTCTCTTCCTGCAGATGTGTCAAACCAAACCGCGCAGACCCATTATCCCTAATGCAAGGACGGGGACCTAAGTTAAGGCTACGTTTTCATTGTGTCATTCGGGTTATGGGGCTCTCTTCATTTTCATTCGATTCATTATGTTCTCGATGAACCTTGAAGTCTCTTTCCAACCTCAGCGGGTGGCCTCATGCATCCGTCTCGTCGTCCTCTACTTCCCCCTCCCAAACGCTCTCTTCCACCTTCTACGGCGCACGCGGCGTGCGCGGAGTAGTATGTTGACGAGGACGAGGGCGAGGATTCGGACGAGGAGGAGGACGAGGAGAGGGAGGAGGACCAGTGCAAACCCAAGACTCATCAACGATACCTCAAAGCACAAGGGTTCATGTTCACTGAGGGAAGTGACCCGTTGGGAAACACTTGGAAGGACGTGCACTGTGCCCAAACACAAATCTCCGAACGTCAGCGCCACGGACCAACCTGACTACTGCGTTTTGACGATCGTGAATCCTGCCAGAAGACCATCCCTGGGACTTCAATACCGCGAGTCAGCATACTTGCTGCGCTCTGACAATCCTGAATCGTTCCCAGTCGCAGGTTCTGATACGTTAACCATGGGAATCCGTGAAACTGTCGCAGAGTCTTAAAACGAGTGTGCGCGGCGTTAGGGCGAGAGCCCCATATTGAAGACGGCCCGCCTTGAGTTTGCAAACCGAATGTGCGCGTCGCTACGGCGAGAGTCACGTTCAAACAACGTCCCGCCTTACACCCATACAACTCTCTCATTTGTTGTAAGAGTGCGCGCGGCGTTAAGGCGAGAACCACATTTGCAAATCTGCACGCCCTCCATCCGTGAAGCGGATACACAGTTCAAGCTTCGGGATCATAAATGGTCAGGAAAGTCTCAGGCGCAACGCCCAGCCCGCCCGTTAGACATGCACCGGGGCGCGACAGGGAGCAGTTATATACACCAGGAAGAGAGGAGCAGGATGAAGATATGGAGGAGCAGGATGAGCAGGAGGAGGAGGAGGAAAAGGAAGAGAGGTGTGGGTGGGCGAAGGGGGAGGAGGAGCAGGAGGAGCAGGAGGAGGAGCAGGAGGAGAGGAGGAGGAGGAGGAGGAGGAGGAGCAGGAGGAGCAGGAGGAGGAGGAGGAGGGGAAGGAGGAGGAGGAGGAGGGGAAAGAGTAGCACGAGGAGGAGGGGAACGAGGAGGAGTAGGCGGCGTGCCCGACCCCGGCCGGGGAAGCCGCCCTTGGCCCAGCCGCGCCGCGCGGAAGGCCTGCGCTGGCTGTGCGGCCTCCCGCGGGGGCTGGGCGCGCGCCCGGGCCCCGACCGCCGCCCGGATGGCCCGGCAGCTGACGCTGTACTACGAGACGGGCTGGGTGATCGGGGGGCGGCGACTACCAAAAGGGCCCAGTCACCCTCGCGTTGTCACCAAAATCACGGCGGGGGGGTGTCTCTCGCTATCATCGGCCTCTGGGGGGCCCTTCCCAGGCCCCGGGACCGTCGATACGCGACTCGGGATAAAAAACCGGCCCAGGGGATACGCAGGGACGGGTCCTTTCTGGGGACCGCGTATTGAAGAAATCAGGGCGTCGCATGTCTGGGAAAGGGTGTGGTTACGCCAGGGTGTGGTTTGCGATCTGGGTCGTTGGGGCCTGGGGGCCACGGCACTGTCCTCGTCGGGCCTCCTCGGGCCGCGGCGGAGAGCCCCGTCGGGGTCCCCGCTCGCCCCCCAGGGTGCCCTCCCAGGGCTGTCTGTCTTGGATGTTGTGATTTCAAGAAAGGCGAAAGTGTTGTACATACATGTTTTCCCAAATGGAAGAAAAGACAAGTTTTGCTCGTTGAGGCCGTCTTGTGACGCCTCTTGGGGGCTTCTTGCGGCGTCTTGGCGACCTCTTGGGCCGTCTGCATGCAGGCCAGCGTGGGCGTTTTCGATCGATCTTTCGGCGGTTAGTGGCCCTCTCGGAGCGTGCAGAGAGCCTTTTGGTGCCCTCTTGGCCTGTTTTGGGGCCCTCTGTTCCCCCGTTTGGGTCGTCTGAGGGCCCTCCGGGGGGCCTCTTGGGCCGTCCTGGGGCGACGCAGGAGTCTTCTTGGGCTGTCTTGGACGTTGTGGTATCAGGACAGGCGAACGTGCTAAACATTCAGGTTTTCCAATGGAAATGGGTTTTTGAGGCCGTCTTTGACGCCTCTTGAGGGCTTCTTGGGGACCTCTTGGGCCGTCTGGAGGCCAGCGTGGGCGTGTTCGGTCGATCTTTCAGCGGCTCGTGGTCCTCTTGGAGCGTCCAGAGGGCGTCTTGGTGCCCTCTTGGCCTGTTTTGGGGCCCTCTGTCCCCCCATCCATGGTGCGTCCGGCTGGTCCCTGGGGGACCCCCCCTTCGAAGCCAACCGGACCGGGCTCCCAGGGATGGTTCTGGGGAGGGGGAAGCATCTCTCACACGCCGATGAACCCCAAGGAGTCGGCGGATTCCTCGGGGTCCGGGCGGATTTCTTGGATCTGCGCTGAGTCCCCCTGGCGGCGCCTCCGACGCCGCCTCTGTCGCGCTCGGCGCGCCAGACAGGGTGGCCCAGTGCAGATCCAAGAAATTTGCGAGGACTTCCAACACGACGTGTGTTAGCCCTTTGTGTTTACGCCGTTCAACTCCGCCTGTGCTGTCTTGAGCGGCTTCGATGGACAAGCATACGCTGGCGTTATCACACGTTCTGTGGATCTTCGGCAGGCCTTCTGAGAGTCTGAGGATTCTGAGGATCGTTCTGAGGGACAACGTTAGGATGGGGATCGCCGGCGGGGGCCCGATGGCCCACTCCGCCATAGAACGTGCGGGTTCGCCATCGGGTGCTTTTCGGCGATGTATCGCCGATTCCAGCTCGATGCTTCCCCCCCTGAGCTGGACCCTCCCCCTGACGGTGCCCCTCATCCTCGCGTCGTGGAGACATCACGACGGCAGGATTTCGGGATGTGTTCTGCTTCGATTCGGGGGTGCCTCGCTGGGCCGGGGGACCGTCCAACAACTGCTCAGTATGAACAGCCAGTCCCAGGAGGCTTGTTCAAATCTTGAGGGGTCATGTCGCGAACAAAATCACGACGTCGTGATGCACAACAAGTCCAAGGGCGTCATGAACGGAGTGGTAAAGATTACCGCGAATCTCGAGACCATGTTGGAAAGAGTACGTTCTGTGGTAACTTGGAGGCGGGGGGGTTGGAACCGGACCCCCCCCAGCCCCTGCATGGAGGGGGGTGGGCGGCTTCACCCCCCCCCCTTCCGTGACAGAGGGGGGGGGTTCTCCCGTGACAGGGGGGGGGGGGTTCGACCCCACCCCCTCCTCCCCTACTTTTCCTCTCTCCCTCTCCTCGGGCTGGCGCCTGCGTCGGCGGCGGCTAGCGGCGGCGGCGGGGACGACGACTTTCTTTTCTGGGCCGGCCCCGGCGCCTGCGGCGGGGGGCGGCGGCGGCGGGGACCGTCGACGAGGACGACGGTGGTGGTGGTGGTGGTTGTGGTGGGTTGTGGTGGTGGTGGTGGCGGTGGTGGTGGTTGTGGTGGTGGTGTGGTGGTTTGTTTTGGTGGTGGTGGTTGTGGTGGTGGGTGGTGGTGGTTGTGGTGGTTTGGTGGTGTGGTGGTTGTTTGTGGTGGTGGCGGTGGTGGTGGTGGTGGTGGTGGTGGGTTATGGTGGTGGTGGTGGTTTGATGGAGGTGTGGTAGTGGTTTGTGGTGGTGGTAGTGGTTGTGGTGGTGGTGGTGGTCAGTTGTGGTTGTGGCGGTGGTTTATGTGTGGCGCTGGTGGCGGTGGTGGTGGTGGTGTGGTGGTTTGTAGTGGTGGTGGTGGTGGTGGGTTGTGCTGCTGGTAGTGGTGGTGGATGTGGCGGTGGTGGTGGTAGTGGTGGTGGTGTGGTAGAGTGGTGGAGGTTTTTGTGGTGGTGGTGGCGGTGGTGGTGGTGGTGGTGAATTGTGGTGGTGGTGGTGGCGGTGGTGGTGGTGGTGGCTGTGGCGGTGGTGGTGCTGGTTGTGTGGTGGGTTTGTGGTGGTGGTGGTGGTGGGTTGATGTGGTGGTGGTGGTGGCGGTAGTGGTGGTAATCGTCGCTGCGTCCCCACCGTCGCCGGCGCCAGCGCCGGCGCTGCTGGCCGCCGCCAGCGCCAGCGCCGGCGCCAGCGCGGGGGGGAGGGGTTTTGGACCCCCCCACCCCCCTTGGGCTGCCTCTGGTCATCGTCGCTGCATCCCCACCGTCGGCGCTGCTGGCGGCCGCCAGCGCCGGCGCCGGCACAGGCGCCGAGAGCCTGGGGTTGTTTGACCCCCCCCCCTTTTGGGAGGAAGGGGGGGGGGCGGGGCTTCGGGAGAGGATGGTTGGTGGGGAGGGGAGTCCCCCTGGTTTTGGTCGACGGCGCTGGGTGTTGGGGGCCCCCCCCCCCATTTCGGAACGCACCGCCGAACGTTCCCAAGGCAAGCGCCTGTGAAACGCGCTTCCTCCCATATTGCAATCGCCGAAATCGATGAAAGGAGGTCGACACACTGTTACCACCACACTGAGCCAGGTGATCCGCCCAATTATTCTTAGGCTTACGCCACACCGCCGACCCCTTGTTTATGCCAATCTGGGGGTAGTAGAAGCTGCGAAGGGGTGAAAAGGCGAGTGATATTTGTTTGGTGTCTGTTCGCCGCCGCCGCCAGAGGGTCTCGGGCAGTTCCGCGGGGAGGTCCGAGCGGACGGCGACACCGCGAGTTTTGGAGCCACTCGGGGGCCGTTTCGGAGCCTTTGGGGTGCTTCTTGGTGGTTCCTTGGGGCGTCTGGGCGGCCTCGTGAGGGCCTCTGGGGGCCTCTTGGGGCACTCTTGTGGCCCCCTGGGGCTCCTGGGGGCAGAACACTAGAGTTTCAACATGTTTGGTCGCCCTCTTGGGCCCCTATTGGTGCCGTCTTGGAGCCTTCTTGGGCCGTCTTGGGGACCTCTTGGGCCGTGTTGGGGCCGTCGTGGGCCGTCTGGAGGCCGTCTTGGGGGCCTCTTGGGCCATCTTGGGGCTGTCTATGGGGCCTCTTTGGCCGTCTTGGAGCGTCGGGAAGCCGAAAAGGCGGAAAAGCAAAAAACATCGAGAAACACCATGGAAAATCAACAATTGTAGACTCTTGGGGCCCTCTTGGGAGGGTTGTTTGGGACCTCGGGGGCCGTCTTGGAGTCCTCTTGGCTCGTCTTGGGGCCATCTTGGGCGTCTTGGAGGGGTCGTTTGGCGTCTCGGAGCCTGCGTGGGCCGTCTTGGAGGCCTCTTGGAGCCTTCTTGGCCCGTCTTGAGGCCCTCGTGGGCCCGGAAAAGCCTCGTGAACCGCTCGTCCCGGCCGTGCTGCGCTCGTCCCGGCCCCCTCCCCCCCTCCAAATCGGCCCTCTTGGGCCGTCTTGGTGACCTCTTGGGCCGTCTTGGGGCCGTCTTGGGCCGTCTGGAGGCCGTCTTGGGAGACTCTTGGGCCATCTTGGGGGTATCTTTGGGGCCTCTTTGCCTGTTTTGGAGCGTCGGGAAGCCGGAAAGGCGGAAAAGCAAAAAACATAGAAAAACACTTTGGAAAATCAGCAATTTTAGACTCTTTGGGCCCTCTTGGCACATTTGGGACCTCAAGGCTGTCTTGGAGACCTCTTGGCCCGTCTTGGGGCCATCGTGGGCGTCTTGGAGCGGTCGTTTGGCGTCTCGGAGCCTTCGTGGGCCGTCTTGGAGGCCTCTTGGGGGCTTCGTGGCCCGTCTTGAGGCCCTCTTGGGCCAGGAAAAGCACCGTGGATCGCTCGTCCCGGACCCCTCCCCACCTCCAAATCGGCTCTCTTGGGCCGTCTTGGGGACCTCTTGGGCCGTCTTGGGGCCGTCTTGGGCCGTCTGGAGGCCGTTTTGGGGGACTCTTGGGCCATCTTGGGGCTATCTTTGGGGCCTCTTCGCGCGTCTTGGAGCGTCGGGAAGCCAGAAAGGCGGAAAAGGAAAAAACATCGAAAAACATTTTGGAAAATCAGCAATTTTAGACTCTTTGGGCCTTCTTGGGAAGCTCATTTGGGACCTCAAGGCCGTCTTGGAGACCTCTTGGCCCGTCTTGGGGCCATCGTGGGCGTCTTGGAGCGGTCGTTTGGCGTCTCGGAGCCTTCGTGAGCCGTCTTGGAAGCCTCTTGGGGGCTTCGTGGCCCGTCTTGAGGCCCTCTTGGGCCAGGAAAAGCCCCGTGGATCGCTCGTCCCGGCCCCCTCCCCCCCTCCAAATCGGCCCTCTTGGGCCGTTTTGGTGACCTCTTGGGCCGTCTCTGGGCCGTCTGGAGGCCGTCTTGGGGGACTCTTGGGCCATCTTGTGGCTATCTTTGGGGCCTCTTTGCCTGTTTTGGAGCGTCGGGAAGCCGGAAAGGCGGAAAAGCAAAAAACATCGAAAAACACTTTGGAAAATCAGCAATTTTAGACTCTTTGGGCCCTCTTGGGAAGCTCATTTGGGACCTCAAGGCTGTCTTGGAGACCTCTTGGCCCGTCTTGGGGCCATCGTGGGCGTCTTGGAGCGGTCGTTTGGCGTCTCGGAGCCTTCGTGGGCCGTCTTGGAGGCCTCTTGGGGGCTTCGTGGCCCGTCTTGAGGCCCTCTTGGGCCAGGAAAAGCCTCGTGGATCGCTCGTCCCGGACCCCTCCCCACCTCCAAATCGGCTCTCTTGGGCCGTCTTGGGGACCTCTTGGGCCGTCTTGGGGCCGTCTTGGGCTGTCTGGAGGCCGTCTTGGGGGACTCTTGGGCCATCTTGGGGCTATCTTTGGGGCCTCTTCGCGCGTCTTGGAGCGTCGGGAAGCCGGAAAGGCGGAACAGGAAAAAACATCGAAAAACACACTGGAAAATCAGCAATGTTAGACTCTTTGGGCCTTCTTGGGAAGCTCATTTGGAACCTCAAGGCCGTCTTGGAGACCTCTTGGCCCGTCTTGGGGCCATCGTGGGCGTCTTGGAGCGGTCGTTTGGCGTCTCGGAGCCTTCGTGGGCCGTCTTGGAAGCCTCTTGGGGGCTTCGTGGCCCGTCTTGAGGCCCTCTTGGGCCAGGAAAAGCTCCGTGGATCGCTCGTCCCGGACCCCCCCCCCTCCAAATCGGCCCTCTTGGGCCGTCTTGGGGACCTCTTGGGCCGTCTTGGGGCCGTCTTGGGCCGTCTGGAGGCCGTCTTGGGGGAGTCTTGGGCCATCTTGGGGCTATCTTTGGGGCCTCTTCGCGCGTCTTGGAGCGTCGGGAAGCCGGAAAGGCGGAAAAGCAAAAAACATCGAAAAACACTCTGGAAAATCAGCAATTTTAGACTCTTTGGGCCTTCTTGGGAAGCTCATTTGGGACCTCAAGGCCGTCTTGGAGACCTCTTGGACCGTCTTGGGGCCATCGTGGGCGTCTTGGAGCGGTCGTTTGGCGTCTCGGAGCCTTCGTGGGCCGTCTTGGAAGCCTCTTGGGGGCTTCGTGGCCCGTCTTGAGGCCCTCTTGGGCCAGGAAAAGCCCCGTGGATCGCTCGTCCCGGACCCCCCCCCCCTTCAAATCGGCCCTCTTGGGCCGTCTTGGGGACCTTTGGGCCGTCTTGGGGCCGTCTTGGGCCGTCTGGAGGCCATCTTGGGGGACTCTTGGGCCATCTTGGGGCTATCTTTGGGGCCTCGTCGCGCGTCTTGGAGCGTCGGGAAGCCGGAAAGGCGGAACAGGAAAAAACATCGAAAAACACTCTGGAAAATCAGCAATTTTAGACTCTTTGGGCCCTCTTGGGAAGCTCATTTGGGACCTCAAGCCGTCTTGGAGACCTCTTGGCCCGTCTTGGGGCCATCGTGGGCGTCTTGGAGCGGTCGTTTGGCGTCTCGGAGCCTTCGTGGGCCGTCTTGGAAGCCTCTTGGGGGCTTCGTGGCCCGTCTTGAGGCCCTCTTGGGCCAGGAAAAGCCCCGTGGATCGCTCGTCCCGGACCCCCCCCCCCCCTCCAAATCGACCGGACCAGGCTCCCGGGGGAGGGGTTTGGGGAGGGGGAAGCATCTCACACGCCGATGATCCCCAAGGGGTCGGCGGATTTATGATACCCGTGTGCGACAGACACCACCTTGGTCTATCAAATAGGATGGTCAAGTATTGTGAAGATTGTGTCGAGCCGTGATGACGAGAATAGCGGTGCGAAGGAGGTTCGATGATCCAATTCGCAAGGCCACCTACGCCCGTTGGGCTGGCTGGATCTCGCTACCCCGAGCCATTCCGAGACGGCGCCGGCGCGAATCGAAGGCATTCGGGGGCGACTCTTTCAGTATGTTCCCTGCCCCCCCCTCCCCCCTTCGGCCGCACGCGTGCCGCCAGCCACGATGCGCTGCCCCCCCCCTCTCCTGCCTGGCCCGTCCTTTCTCTGGTGAAGCCGAGAAATACAGTGGGGGACCATGCCAAGAAACACCCTGCTCGCCTCCACTGTGCCTTGTTTTTCTGTTTTTTGAAGGTTTTGTCACGGAAAGCCGGAAAGCGCGACGTTCGGACCAATCCATGGACGTCCTGGGGTCTCAGAGGGGTTTCGCGTGGAATGTTTCTTGTGGACTGGCCTCCATTGTACCTATTCCGGTCACGACGGATGTTTCTTCAATGTTCTAGATATACGGAATTTGATCGGACTTCCAAGAGGTTGTGCCGTTTGCTGTTCTTGTAAACTCGCGGTGTCCGTCTGTTATCAGGAGGGGGAAGAAGCACACAGACCCAATTAATCGTCGACTCCCAAGAGAATATGGGAAAACTATGAGAAGTGGGGGGAAGACGAAAACCCAGAAAATATTGGAAAATACTGGGAATCCTGGGCTTTGTGTCTATTTATCTGCGTGTCCCTGGGCCCCTTCATTTTTTCCGTTCCTCCAGGTGAGCCCCGTCCTGCACTACGGTTTCCAGGGCCAGGGCTGGCATGATGCTGCCTTCGTCGGGGCCAGCGGTGAGCCGGGCTGGTGGCGGGTCTCCGTGCCGGCGACGGGCAGCCAGATGGAGTTCGTGCCGAGGGCGGAGGACTCGTCTTCGGAGGTTCAAAGATAGTGTCCTGAGGGATTGGGGCCTAAGGATAGGGATGGATCCAAGGGCGGATTTACTCGAAGACGAAAACGCCATAAACATGAGTGTTTGGCGCTCCGCGCGGATTTCTTGGATCAGCGCATGGGCCCCCCAGGCGGCGCCTCTGGCGCCGCCCTCGGCGCGCTCAGTGCGCCAGGGAGGGGGGTCCAGCGCAGATCCAAGAAGTCCGCGCGGAGCGCCACGAGTTTCTGTTTATGCCGCCTTTTCTTCTTCCATGTGGAATGGGGACCTAAGGATCGGAGGGGATCCAAGGGTGGCTTTACGTTGCTTGAGGCACCTCGTCCTGGGGCCCCTGTGCCTGAGGACCCCATCGTTGAACCACCGACATCTGGCTGGGACAACCCTGCTGGCGGCGGCAACTACAGCCTGGTGCTGCCCGCTGGCTCAGGGCCCGTCGTGGCCGTACTGTGCCAGGGCCAGACTTCCATCTTGACGATCCTGAGAACGCGTGTTGGTCCAAGGTTTGAGGCTGGCAGTTCCCTCCACGGGGGCAATTCGACCAATAATCATCTAACAATAGTCTGGTGACGGTCTGTCGTGTTCTTGTGACTATGTTGGATCATGTTTTGACTGCTGTTTACCTTTCTTCCAAGCTCCGCCTGTAGGAGGACATGCCCGACCTTACCCAAGGCGTGTTTACCGCGTTCAGCTCCACCGACAGCGCACAGCCTGTGTCGGCCCTCGTTAACTACGTTGCCTGCGTCGCATCGAAAGGCATCGGTGGACAAGCACACGTCGTGAGGATCATCCACCATCGTGAATCTGGATCGCCCTCCGTGGGCACTGGTTGCCGACATGGACGGCACACTGATTGGAGAGCCCCTCGACACCGTGGAGCGGTTGAGGCTCTTCTGGAACCTGCACTGCCGCTTCGCTGTCCGTGCCAGCGATGGTATCAGGCTGTGCCAGCTGGTGTACAACAGCGGCAGGAATCGGGCAGTGCTAATCGAAGGGGAAAAACGCCATAAGCAGAATATGTTTTGGCGCTCCGCGTGGATTTCTTGGACCCGCACTGGGCCCCCCGAGGCGGCGCTTCCGGCGCCGCCCCTGGCACGCTCCGCGCGCCATGGAGGGGGTCCAGCACATTTCACTTCTTCTTCTAGCTGGGGAGCGCCACCACTCGGGTGGTCACCTGTTCCTCCTGGAGCTTGAGGTTCCAAAAGCAAAGCTCGAGCAGGCTGCTGGCAGCTCGGGGTCGTCTTGGAAGGCTGACTGTGGAGTGTTCTTCGGGCGCTCACGTCCAGGAACAAATACAGTGGGATCCATGCCAAGAAACACCCTGCTTGCCTCCAGGGTGCCCTGGATTCCTTGGGTTTCGAGGGTTTCGCTATGGAAGGCGTGACGTTCCCACACCACAATCCATGGACGTCCTGGGGTCTCAGGGTTTGGTTTCTTGTGGAAGCTGCCTTGTGGACTGGCCTCCACTGTAGCGCTTCCTCGAAGAAGTGACGATCCCCCCCCTTTGTGGTGACCCTCCCTGGCACTGTGCCGCAAGGAATAGGATGGACATGCTCTCGGGGTGCCGCGGCAACAACCTTCCCAGGCAGGACCCATTGTGATCATTGTAATCGTTCTCTGATTCATTGTTTTACCGATCGGCGCGGGCCCTCGCTCCCCCCCCCGCACCCCCTGGAGTAGATCTTGGCTGTTTTGGGCGCCTCTTTCAAACAGATGGAGTCTCTCCCTCATAGGACGCACTGCTGCAAATAGTCGCACTAAGCAGAGGTCCGAAGCCAGACCCCCCCCTTCCTCACCCCTTCCGCCCAATGTCGAAACGCCGAATGAGAAAACGTTCGGTTTCCGATGAGATCGGTCCGATTCGATTCCGTGTTGGTTGGGCTCGACCAGGTTCGATTCCGATTCGGCCCGATGCCGGGACGGCACAGTGGTCCATTTTAGTGCAGCCCATCCGGTTCAATGTCGATTCCGTGCCGATGCAGCCCGATCCGACGCACATTCCGTTGTCATCTTATTTCCCGATTCGATGCTGATTGGTTTTGCCAGGCCCGACTTCATGGTATGCGGCGTGGGCACCGAGATTTACATCCCATGCGCGCAGCCCGACGGGGACCAGACTCCGTGGTACGACTTGCCGCGGCTGCCCGAGCCAGAGCCAGACTGGGCGGCGAAGATGTCCAAGGAGTTCGGCGACAGGGACAAGCTGAGGGACGAGGTGCAGTCCAGATTCCCGTCCTTGGAGGCCAGGGCGTCGTCGTCGTCCGTCACGCGAGGGGCAGGGCACATCGAATGGGAGCAGTTTGGGCCTGCACACTGCGCGGGGAGCCGCAGGCGTGGGCTGATATGGAGGGACATACCTGGACCAGCAATAAGAAATGGAGTGAAAGGGCGCGTGTTCGAAGGAAGTGTGGGGTACTCGCTGGTGGCCAGCGGAACAGGAGGAGCTGTTCCGCACCTCCCTCCTGGCCGCCGTGAAGAGTGCACCCATACCCATCATGAGCTTCAGGGAGGTGCCCCGTGTCGGCGATGTCCCTCCGTCGTCTTGCCAACCCGCGCATCGGCAAGCTCACTCTGAGCGCGAAGCGCCGACATCGCAGTCGGGAGGCCCGCGTTGAAAGCCCAGCCAGCAGCAAGGGTGTGCGGTCGGACCGAGGTATAAGATAGAGGTTGCTTCGGGGAGGGTACCCTAGCGCTTTTCGTGTCTGGTGGGCGTTGTTGTGCATCCTGGGGCGGGCACCCTTGGATGTTCTGTGTGTCTTGGCCGGCGAAGGGTCCCATGTTCTAAGCATGTCCTTCTGTCCTAGTAGGTCCGGCCGTGCATGTCACCACCCACCAAACCACCCCATCCCAACCCGAAGGCCCCGATGTGCTCTCCATCCTCATTGTGTGGGGCGGGGGGGGGCGTCGGGAACATTGAAAAAGCGCACATTGCAGCAGACCACCCCCCAACCCGAGATTTGGGCCTTCGGGTTGGATTGGGGTGGCCTGGTAGGCAACCAGTTAGCAGGGGCAATCGCCAGGACGGAAAAAGCACACAGGCACAATGAATCGTCGATTCCCCACAAACTCGGGGAAAACATCCGAGACACGTGGAAAACCACCGGGGAATCCTGGGATCTGTGTGCATATAGTTGTGTGTGTGTGTGTGTCCACATGCCCCTCGCAACCGGAGCTGCAGTGGCGTGGTCTCTGGCCCGAGTAGGGGCCGACGCCTGGCGGGCGGCGCGAACGCAGGGGTCCTCCTCCTGCTCGTGCTCCTCCCCCTCCTCCCCCTCCTCCTGCTGCTCCTCCTCCTGCTGCTCCTCCTCCTGCGCTCAACCTGAGGCGCCACAGAGTCTATGACGCTCCAGCCGTGAAGAGCGTGGAAAGGCCGCACCTTACAACCGTCGTTAGCCACGCTGATCGGACAAGGCCCACAGTGGGCACGACCTCGGCGGTGGCAGACACCGCCCGAGGAACCAGAAAGGACCCATAGGGCCCGCGACCGAGGACCGAACGCGGGCAGCTAGGGTGCGCGGCCAGGACGGCAACGCACGAAAGAAAGAGACGCTCAGAGTCGCGTCTGCGAATCGCCGCGCGCAAGGCGGCGCAGAACCTTCTTGCCGTGGTCCGTCGCGTGTGGGGGACACGGCTGGCCGAGAGAGAGAGAGAGAAAGCACTCTCGCAGCAGCAAAATTTGCACACTGGTTGCAGCCCACAACGACGGGACCGTCGTGGAGCGAGATACGGACTAGGGCATGCCTGCGAGATCCTGCTCCGAGCTGCAGCTGTGCAGCTATCACTCGCGAAACGATGTCGGAGGGAGCAGGCTCTCGAACAAGACTGAGCTGCGTCTGGGGAGGCTTGCCTTTGAAGTGTTTATGCGGGTTCCCGCAGTCGGACACATCCTCACCAAGCCGACCAATGTAAACGCCCCACGTTTCGACAACCTTAGGCCTCGCCTGCAGCTGTTGCCTGTGGATGCTGGGCAGGCGCGCAGCTTCGGGAGTTCTCCGAGCGGCGAGGTCAGCCTGCTGATTCCCAGATCGGTGTCTGGCTGGAGCTCTGCCAGCCAGCGCGTCATCTACTTTGGAGTGCGCTTCGATCTTCTGCAGATCTAGTGCTCCCCATTCATCGAAGAGCCGCCAACATTCGCGCCACAGATGGGCGTGAGAGGCGACACAAGACGTGGTGGCCACACGGCCACGCTCATGGTAGCCATTATGAACGCACAGCGAAACAGTGAAAACACGAATATAGGTGGCGTGGCGTAGCGAAGCGTGTGAGAGACAGCAAGCAACCCGGCGGCACCAATGCACTGAATGCGGTTTCGAGGCGGGCCCAAACACGCTTGCAGCAACAACGTCGCGGTCAGGGTCGAGAGCTGCGCACCCCCACCCAGCAGAGGCCAGGGAGGCAAAGTTAGCTTCAAAGACAGAGCCGTCGACAAAGACATCTCCAGAAAAAAGGCTGGGATCGCCGCACCCCCAGGTAGCTTCTACCCCTAGCGGCGGGCGAACAAGAGCAGGCATCGGAACCAGGCACCTCTCAGCGAAAATCGCAGGGAGTGGCGAGCCTGATGCAGCGTGTGCAACGCGCACCCGAAAAGGGAGGAGGGCTTGCTAACTCCTCCAGCCTAGAGCAGCAACGGTGCCGGTGAAGAAGCGTGCCCTCCTGACCAGGGCAAAGCAGGCAGTGATGCTGAGTTGGATATTCCGCGACCCACTGCCGTTTCTGAGGCCACTGTCCCCCGACAGTAGTAGGTCTGAGGTACGCTCACTGCACGGCTGGCATACCATACCTAAGCAATGATTTGAGTGGCTACACCAGGCTTCCACGGTCAAACTCTGGCTTTCCTAGGTGCGCAGCAACCTTCTGGTACTGCCAAACTTCATAGCACGAAACAGCAGGAGCTTCACGCAGAGGGGGCAGAAGTCGTTGGGGTTGACGTCGGCGCTGCTGCTCCTCCTTCTCCTCCTCCTCCTTCTCCTCCTCCTCCTCCTTCTTCTCCTCCTCCTCCTCCTCCTCCTCCTCCTCCTCCCCCCCCCCCTCCCCCTCTTCCCCCCCTCCCCCCTCCTCCCTCCTCTCTCCTCCCCGTCCTCCTCCAGCTCCTCGTGTTCTTCCTGCTTCCCCTCCTCCTCCTCCTCCTCCTCCTCCTCCTCCTCCTCCTCCTCCTCCTCCTCTTCCTCTTCCTTCTCCTCTTCCTCCTCCTCCTCCTCCTCCTCCTCCTCCTCCTCCTCCTCCTCCTCCTCCTCCTCCTCCTCCTCCTCCTCCTCCTCCTCCTCCTCCTCCTCCTCCTCCTCTCCTCCTCCTCCTCCTCCTCCTCCTCCTCTCCTCCTCCTCCTCCTCCTCCTCCTCCTCCTCCTCCTCCTCCTCCTCCTCCTCCTCCTCTCCTCCTCCTCCTCCTCCTCCTCCTCTCCTCCTCCTCCTCCTCCTCGTCCTCGTCCTCCTCCTCCTCCTCCTCCTCCTCCTCCTCCTCCTCCTCCTTCGTTCCATCGTTCCATGATGAATCCTGGTCGATCAGAGACCCTACCAGGAAAAGAAAGAGAAAGAGAGAGCGCCCGCCTGCGTCAGGTTCTCGCTGTACCTTCCTTGAGGGAAAGGAGTAACCTGGAAGAGGGGGCGCGAACAAACTTGGGAAGAGGAGCAGCATGGAGGGGCCAAGGTTCAGATATCGTCTGTCCTGAACTCCCAGGGATGGCCCCTTTCCAAAGCTTCTTCAGATCTTTCAAGGAACTAGGGGAGGGCCTGCAAGGCCCACACAGATGGCGGGCCCTGGCACTCCCCATGTGGCCACATCGGCCACAAAACAAAAGTGGAATCCCTGACCTCCGATTGACAGCACACCACAAAGAATGCGGGTAGCTCGACTGGCCTGCCTGTGTCTCCAGTTCCTGCAGGGTCGGGGGAAATTCGAAACACTTTGAATTAGCTAGCACTCTGGCTCCAGTCCTGTGGCATTGGCAGCACCTCCACCCCACGCCATCCCAAGATGGGGCATGGGGCCGCGGGAGGGCGGGGAAGGCTCTGGCCCTCAAGGGCCGATCCAAGGCGCCATAGAGGTCCTTGAGTGGGGGCCACTGCACAAGGATCTGGAGCATATTAAAAGGCCACCTGCTTCAGTAGTTTGCGAGCAGAAGTGAAACTCTCAAAGTCATCCTTGCTCATATTATTGTTTCGTGCAGCTTCTTTCGCTGCATGGTCTGCTAAACAATTCCCACGAATATGGCAAAGGTCCTGGCTGTCAACTGCCAGCGCTTCATCTCTATGAGCTTTGACCTTGACGCACACATATGTGGGCTTGCCTGAAATTCTCCAGTAGCCTGCATGGGGGCCAGTATGTCTTTTCGCCTGCTCGTGATTACTGGCCCCCCAGACCACTGCAAGACAGTCTGTGTGAAGTACGGTCGCCAGGGAGGTTACAATCAGGGGAGGGGCTGCGGTTGCTGAGTCCTCGGCTGGCTCCAAAAACCTCTCGAACATGCAGGCCGCATGGTGCTCAGCCGAGGACGCTGATTGGGGCACCCCATCGGGAACGGGTCCAGAGATCCCACGGACAAGGTGCCCCGACTCCGAAACTTCAACCACGGCCCAGCCAGCTCTGGCCACCCCTGGAATGGCTCCATCATAACAACTCCCATCGCTGTAAAAGCGACCCGATCTAGAAAACCGAAACTCATCGCAACGCCCATCTGGGCCGAAAAAGTGGATGATGGGTTCCTCCATGGGCTTGGCAAGGAGAAGAGGGGAGGGCGTCCACAGCGAGGAGAAGAGGGGATCGGTCGGCCCATGGTGGAGCGCCATCGTTCGAATCTCCTCATCCTGCCCTTCCCGTTCAGCCTCCAGCCAGGGGCATTCCCAGGCGCGATGGAAGATCGAAACAGGTTTATGGCAGTGTGGGCACAACCCATTGGCAGTGTACCCCCATCTCTGTAGGGTTAGTCCTGCGGGGTACATGCCCGTGAAAACTTGCACAAGCACACGCTTATATTCCTTGGGGAACTTCTTACTAGCCAAAAGCCTGCGCGGGCCCAGGGGCCAAAGCCCTCTCTCGCGGATCTCCAGGGCCCTCGGGTTCGAATTCCCCGAAAGGGCACGCAGGGGGGCTGGCTTAAGAAATTGGCTTCTTAGGTCTGAAATAAAAGCTTTAGCAACCTGAGCAGGCGGCGTCGACGTCAGATGATGATGTTCTCCATTCAGCCCCACGAAGATGTTCGCATTGAGTGCCTCCCAGCCTGCTTCTCGCATCCACAGGTGCATATCTGATAATGGCCCAGACGCCTTCCTGAGCCATGAAGCCCCAGGAGGCAACTGCAATAAATGCTGTTGAGTGGCCGAGAATGCATTGACCAGTTCACGCGCAGTAAGGCCATCTCCTTGTAGCAGGTCACCATCAGAGGCATGCCACCATTCTTTGGCGCATCGCTTGAGTGTATCGGCTGCCTTGTTGAGGGGATCCTGGTCAGCGCGGAGGGCCCATCCAATGTCGAGTGCACCACCAAGAAACCCAAGGGCCTTAGCACCAGCACGTCTGAGAATCTTGGTTTCTCCAGGGGTATGGCCAAGAATTCTCCTCCGTATGTCGCTGATGTTTGGATCCCAGCAAGAAATATCCGACCTTTTTGTTTCCCAGGACCTTTCATCGCGGTCAGTTTTTTTTTTTTTTTTTTTTTTTTTTTTTTTTTTTACAAACGTGTCTTGATCAATCCAAACCGTCGTCTCCGAACTTTGCCATGACCTGCTTGTTGTCGGTGTCGCCCGAGAGAGAAGTCCACGCCACGATTCTTGACCGCAACCTCGGGTTGTCCAGCCAAGGGCCTTAAAACCGCCCTGCATGCACCCATCAATGGCTTGGACGTCCCAGTGAAGCATAGTTTCTTCTCTGCGAGGGGTACTCCCAACAGGTCATTGACAAGTTGTGCCAAGTGAGATGCCCGATTGAACATTCCATTCACACAATCATGGAATCCTCGGGCTGCAACATTGATAGAAAGGTCATCAATATGGATTGTAAGCGTGGCAAGACCTACATTTGGAAGGGCCTCCTCCGTAGTCTGGTTGATCCACCCGTTGGCTGCAGGGAAAACGCACATCTTCGCTTCGTATGTGGTTGTGCCCGTTCCCGCAATTATCCCGCGCCGAGGATATAGTGGTTGGGATATGAGCCCATCTAACGCAATTCTCCTCGGCCACTTGTAGGAGTTGAGGCTGTGCTGCAGGACCGAGATGGGGTAACTGACCTCGAAGGCAACCTCCCGCAGTCTGTGATGCGACATGCGCTCATAGAACTGCTTCAAATCCCACAGCACTGATAATATGTGATATCCATTTATCGCTAGGGCTTCCCCACGTGTGGCCTGTCTCCAGACTGCGTCTAGTGGTCCGCGTCCAGGCGCCATGCTGAATACTGGATGGTCAACAGCTCCGCGTTCCCATTCTCGAGCTTGCCAAGACATAATCTTTCCGTGTAGGCGCACTGTACTAGCGAAGAATCCAATGGGTCGTCTGCCTGTCACTGGTTTGCGAAACATCTGCATAATGACTTGCTGCAAGTTGCTGGGCGCATTCGAAATCATATTCATTATCGAGAAGATCCCAGTGAGGGCTGAAAGACACTGGTCACTGAGCAACGAGAAATGCTTTGGGTGAATGCCGTCAACTGCAATAGTGTGTGCGTGTGTTAAATCGGCGAGAAATCCTCTTAAGTAAATCTGGCGAGCAGCGAGGCGGAATCACAGCAGGGGCTTCTACAAATCGATATTGCACTGCTCGCGCCTGCCACGCCTGTTGTCACTGTGCCATCTGTTGCTCCAGTATGCCATCTAGGGGAGCAGTCGCAGTGCCATCCTTGCGTACGTAGACCTCCTCCTCGTAAGTCGGCTTGATACGTGTGAAGGCATGTGCGGCACCACCCCCACCTGAGTCAAAGGCATTGCGGCACCACTCTGTCCAATCATGTGATTTCTATCTGCGAGAACGTGCCGTCTGCTGTTTCTCTGCGACTTCGAGTAGTGCTATCCATCCACAGAGTTGGCTATCCAGAGTCGTAGAGATAACGGGTGAATGTTCCGCTTGGCTCTCGATTGGTTGATTGGCATTCCTGTGTCCTGGCCTGGCCATGGTCCCTCCAGCCGACCAGTTGAAGGGAGTCTCCAACCTGGGCTCGGCCCTGGCCACGCGGGCCCTGGCGTTCAGATCGCCAGCATGGGGGGGGTGGGCGACGAGGCAGGGAGCATCTCAGGCTTGAATCTTATATTAGAATCCAGGGGTACGTGATCGCGTCCTTGAAGGTCGGCCTCCAGATCTGCAAAGGTATCATGATCGGCATCATCAAGTGCATGTCGCATCTGAAATCTTGATACATCCAAACCAAGAGTAACCGAACTGCTATTCCCAACAGCTCCTTCATCTGATCTCACAGATGTTGATGTCCTCTGTTGTCCACGTGCATTGCCATGCGGTGTAGTGAGAACTTCATTGAGTTTGTCGATGAGAGTGTTGAGGAAGAACTGCCACCCAACTCCTTCACAGCCAAGATGCTTACGGAGGGGCCCACCACTATCTCGAATACGACGGGTACGTTGAAGGAGATAGCTGTAGTATTGTCGAACTCTATCATCGGCTCCTGTCAGGACCTGGTCTCGAAGATGTCGTAATTCCTGGAACCTGGATCTCATCCAATGAAGGGCGTTTCCAGGGAGCTTGCGCTGGCTCTGCTTTGTGGCCAGGCTTAGCCTGAGGGGCCTCTCCGTGACCTGAATGGGAGCCCCAGCACGTAGCAACTTGGGGTTGGGGTCGGCGTGTGTGACCTGCTAAAGCTCACACCATGTTTTTCCTACCCAGTCCTGATAAACCTCGTCCAGGAGAGCCTGACCTGCCTGCCTCTTGTCACCCAGAACATTGTTGGTGATCCCATCCTCCGTGTGGTCGGCAATGTACTGGTCAATCTTGACATTGAGGGTTTCATAGTCGGGCGGTGCCAGAGAGGGTCCAATGCCAGGGACGGTAGGAAAGGTGGCGTGACGCGCCCGTATTTGCACTACTATGTCCCGAGCTACTCTGCGAAGGTTAAACCCAACAGGTCGATGGGGTCCTGGAACAACTGGATTCTGGAGTTCAACTTGGGCATCACGAGCAACTGCCTCCAGAGGCCGGCTAATGAGGAAGAAGTCGATATTGGAGCTGCCTTGTCCACCATCAAAAATATATGACGGAACCGACGGATCAAACCTGAAACAGCATTCCAAGATATTCATCTGAAGTCCTTCCCGAACTTCAGTAGTGGTCATGTTCCAGTCCCCTCCTACGATGAAGGGAACCCCAGCTTCTAGTGCATGCTGTCCTAGAGTAAAGACTGATGACGCCTAGTTGTGCAGTGCGCAGAAAGCAATGTGCAATATGTCGAGTGATGACTGTAGCCCCTGACGGCCCAGACCACACATCTAAATAACTGCGTGCTGCTATGCATGTGCCACCTGTGTACTGCCCTTTGTCGGAGATGCTGGCCTGGCCCCAGGAACACTTCCACCCAGCCTCCGCCATTCGTCGACTGACATCCAACTGACGCTCTGCACCTAGTTTGTGCTCTTGGAAAAGAACAACCGAGGCCGATGTCTCATGGATGAATCCTTCTGCTGTTGCCCAGCAGTTACCATTGTACGAGACAATGCGCATGTCCCTGAGAAATTTAGTGCGACGTCGCCCCTGGCGCTGACGCTGGCCCTGGAGGTGGCGGGGACCAGGTGGCTCCACAGGGGTCTTCATCTGAGTCTGATATGTCATCAGCTGGGCGCTGAAAGTGGCATTCTCGCTTCGCTCTCTTGACTTGGAAGGCACGAAATGCGGTGAGCAAGGCGCGCTTCTCAACATTGACCCCTGCACTCCGAAAAGCCTCAAGCAAGTCCTCACCCTCAACGCCCTCCATGTCGGCTGGTCCTCCTGCTTCTCCCCCTCCTCCTTCTCCTGCTGCTGCTCTGTCACCACGGCATGCCCGTGACACTGGAACATCGGCGGCATCAACAGCGGGCGGGGGAGGTTCGACAAGCGGCTTGACCTCATCCAATTGGGCCTGCATGTGGCGGCGGGCCTCCTCATTCGGGATGTTGGGGACAAGGGCAGCCAGCGAGGCGAGAAGGTTGCGCACTGGCGTGAGGTCCTGAGCGGGTCCTGCGGTCCCCGTGCCCACCACCTGCGCTGCTTTGCGTGCCTCTTCCAAATCAAATTCAGCATTGTAGATCTGGGCCTCAATGGCATCGCACTTTTCTTGAAGGTCCTCAATTCGATCCAGAATGTCCTGTGCTCGTCCTGGAGTTTTTTGAGGCGGCCTTCCCGTTTTTTGATGTCCTGCTCGTGCTTCTGTAGCTGCTTGCTGGCTGGCTCCTGGGCTTTCTTATCTTGCTGATGGGAGGACCAGGCTGTCTCAAGAGCTTGCACGACACTGGGCGGGAAAGGAGACGTTTTGCTGCGGGACATTTGGTACACACGGTGAAGCTCGTCATGGGGGTTGGCAGGCGGACGACGACGAGCATCATCACCTCCCCCACTGACTCCACGTCCCGCCAGCCCTCCTTTGCCTCCTTTACCCTTTCCTGTACCTTTGTGCACGTCTTTCCCTCCTCCTTTGCCTCCTTTGTAGTCACCTCCCACTCCACGATCCCAGACACCACGGAGGGGGGGTGCACGGAGTGGGCGAAGGCGAGGAAGTTCAGATCCGCAATGGTAACACCACTTGTAATGTTCGGGATTCCGCTTATTCCCACAAACCACACAAGCACACCCAACAGGATAGCCGCCGCCATTACTG
>CAUYUJ010018126.1:685802-703302 GCA_963575745.1 Prorocentrum cordatum
TCACTAGCCAGTCTTCCTGAGATGCGCCGTGCAGGCGCCGCTCCGTGTGCTGCGCGCTCGCCCGGAGGTTCATGGCTCGGTGGAGCACGACCCCTACCGCATTCCATGCATCGCCAAGGTCGTGGGGAGGGCGGACGAGGGAAATGAGCGAAAGGAGGAGGAGGAGGAGGAGGAGGAGGAGGAGGAGGAGGAGGAGGGGAAGCCGGGCGGGGCCAGGACGAGGACAGGGCCGCTCCAGAGCGCTCTAGAACGCCTTCAGTCAGGAGGAAAGAAACACACACACAGACACAACGAATCGTCGACCCCGAGGAAAATATTGGAAAATATGGGAAGTGGGTGGGAAGAAAAAACACGGAAAATATGGGGGATCCTGTTATTTGTGTGCATTTATTTGTGTGTCCCAGGGCCCCTTCATTCAGAGCTCTCCGGAATGCTTTGGGAAGGCCGCGGCGCCCGAGACATCCTCCAGAGCCGCCAGATCTCAGAGATTCCACGTGCATCCTCACCTGAGAGCGTGTCCTCGTCCTGGCTTCGTCTAAGAGGGAGGGCGCGCAGCAGGTCGGGGGCAGAGGGCAAGAGCGGGCCCCGTTCCCCTTTGCCCCCTCCCCCTTGCGGCCCTCCTCGCCCCCATTCCCTTTCCTCCCCTGGGGCATTTCTCTTCCCCTTCTCCAACTCCTCCGATCTTCCCCCCCTCTCTCGAGACCTCCTTCGTTCTACGGGGGAGGCTTTGGACGGCGAGTAGTAAAGCATCCCCCCTCTCCACGTGTATCCCTTTATCCACGGGGTTGAGTGTGGTTCACTTGAAACAGCCGGCGGGGAGACCGAACTTAAATATCCCCTCCAAAGTTCCTATCGTAGCTCTGATCTTCATCTCATGCACGGCGCTCCTCCTCCTCCTCTTTCTCCTCCTCCTCCCTCCTCCTCCCTCCTCCTCCTCCTTCTCTTATTCCTTTGCTCTTCTCCCTTAGTTATTCGTATTCACCTCCTCCTGCTCTTCATTCTCCCGCTCCTCTCCTCCTTTCTAACTTATTTCTCCTCCTCTCCTCCTCATTCTCTTGTCTTCTCTGTTGTCCGTTCCTCCTTCCTCTGCCCCCAGCCTGAACCAGCGATCATGAGTACTCCTTTACGACGAGTTGAAAGTCACCACGAATCGTTTGGTTTTACACAGCGAATTCGATAGGGCCGAAACCTTGTGTTTTCCGAAAGCATCCTCCCTTCGCATCCTCCTTCCCCCCTCCCCTTCCTCTTCCTCCTCCTCCTCCGCATCCTCCTCCTCCTCCTCTTGAAGACCGATCTTGAAGACCGATCCAGACATGTGTACATCGATATCTCCGGGAACAGTTCATTCTCCCGTCTGGACCAGGAATTTTATTTCATCCCTTGGAGATGATTCTCTTTAGCATGCGATTAACTCGTTGGCCTTTTTCTCTTTCGCAGGGAGGGCATGGCCAGGGCTCGACCTAAGCAGGGCTCGACCTAAGCAGAGTTTTGGCGATTTCGTTGGCCTTTTTTTCAGTTTCGTTGTGCGCCAGAGGCGAAACGAAGACAACACCAACGAACATGACAAAACACGAACAACATTGCCGATGCCCGCACCCTGCGCCGAGAATTCCCGCGGCCGCTGTGCGCACGGCCTCGCGCGGCAAGACGCGTGTGTCGGAGGAGGGCCGGTCGAGACAACGGAGACCCCTTCCGCGGAGATTTTTGTTTCCTCCTCCTCGTCCTCCTCCTCCTCCTCCTCCTCCTCCGCGCGCGCGCGCGATCGGGTGACCCACGCGCGGGCGTGCCCCGTCGCCACAACTGTATCCGCCTCGAATGGGTCCAGAGAAACTCTGGCAGGTTCTGGGAAGTGAGTATGTGCGGATTTGGACCGGGCTGTATAGGGCCGCCGTTGTCTTAATCGGCTGTCCTCCGAGAGTGTCTGCTGCCTCTGCGAATCCTGTTCCGTCGCATGTGGGCACTTGCATCGGGAGGTCTGGGAAGTTGGCGGACTTGAGAGGAAGATCGTGTAATTATACAAATTTGTTAAGTAACCTTACTCTCGTCTCCACGGGTGGATTCGCCTCGAATTCGGGGTCAGAGCGAAACCCAGGAGAGGTCTGGGGAGTAACGGTATTGGTATGTTTGATTTCAGCCAGGGTGGTGCGCGATCCTTATGCATGGTCCTGGCTTTGCTGCTTTCGGACGGAGGTCACGCCGGAGAATCCCAACATTTTGGAGGAGCTGCAGGCGCCACTGCTCTCTTCAGCCGTTGGGTATGTGAGGGCTCAGTGCATCAGATCGGATGTGAGTGCGGACTATCTTCTGACTCGAAGGAACGACTAACACGAGGAACGCTGAATACGTACGAGAATGACGTACCTGCCATGCGCGGCATGAGGCGAAAGTGGAATCTGGTGGAGGCAATGGCACACAACTGGCACCGGTTGCCGTGCGTGGTGACGAGGATCGCATCCAGCAGTCTGAAGTTCCCTCATGCGACTAAATGAGCCTATTTTGGCCAGCGACGTGTCAGGTTCTTCCCGCTTCATCGGTGATGGTCGTCGACTGGTGCAGAGCTTGCCGCCTTCTCAGAACAGACTTGAGTGGTCTCTCAGACGATTCACTCGCGCTTTCTCCGTCTTTGAGTGCGTCAGCACTCGATGCCTTCCCAAGCCCATGCATGGGTGTAGCTAGCTGAGACAGTCTTGTCCACTTCAGGGTTCTCATCACAGATACAGCTTTCTTCAGTAGTCTGGTGATGCTGGCTCGTTTCCAGTACATCTTTCCTTACCAGCGAAAGGGCTCTTACGGAAGTCGAACGTGGTTTTCGCGGAATCCTCCCCAGCGGGGTCACCTGCTCCCGTTCTGGGATCTGATCTTGACCACCCCTGTGCAATCGTAGGGTGTGGGCAAACATGTGTTCCGTACTTCCCAACCGCCATGTGTGCGAGGGGCCCTCGTTTTGAATCAGCAGCGCCACGCTCCACCTCCTCCTTCATTGCCTCCCCTTTCCTCCTGCCTCTACTATCCGCGTGCGAAGCCGCACCCTTCACACGTTTAGCGACCCCACTGGGAGCCTCACCGAAGGCCCAACCAGGCAAGGACACATGGCACCACGCCACCCAGTCTGGTAAACCCCTCGCACGTTTCGTGTTCCCGCAGGGAGCTCCACCGAAGGCCCACATGGCGAACCGTACGACCGCGCCGTCCATTTCGCCACACCCCTCACAAGGACTGTGGCCTCATGGGGGGTTCACCTTCGGCTCTTGTGGGAGGGTCCGCATGGCGGCGCCGCTGATTTCGACACCACTCACGAGGATCGTGGTCCTATGGAGCTCAACCTACTGCCCCAGTGGGAGAGTCCGCATGGCGGTGCCGCCCACCGCAGTGCACTTCTCAAGAGTATCGTGTCTTCGCATGGGAGCTCCACATATGGCCCCAGTTGGACAGTTTGCATGCGTCCCCCAAACCAATTAGGCATCTCCCTCACACGGGCCTTACATAGAGAGGCTTCTTACTAGCCTTGTATGAAGCTGATAAGGTTTGGGTCCCTCGCCAGGTTAATTCTAATTTGCACAGGCTCCTCCAGCGCCTGATCCTCACCATCCTCATGAGATTAGATTGCGCTGGCCACATTTCACTTTCCATGTAGCGCACGCCACAGCGCCCGATCCTTACTACCCATGTGAAGTAAATGATCTTACGTGGGGCGCACTCTCCAGATTCAGAAAGTGTGGCATGGGTGGCACAGGCATGTATTCCTCACCACTGCAGGCATCACCCGCTCGAAAAGTATGACACGGGCATATTGGCCTAACCTTCAACGCCTCTAGGTCCAAGAGTTGTAGCAGGGCATCATGTTCTGACAACTCCAGGCCTGCCAGGTGATTGAAGTTGGGCAGCGCCGGGCGATTCTAACTTCCTCCCAAGGGGGCATCGGATCGGGAAGGCCTTACGACGGGTGCCGCCGACGCTGATGGGAGGCGACGACGACGACAACGGTGGCGGCGGCAACGACGACGACGCTAACGTGGGCCAGAGTCCTCAGGGGTATTTCTTGGGTTTTCTTCGGAAGTCGAGCCTCTTGGGGGGCCTCTTGGGAGCCTCTTGGGGACCTCTTCGGGCTTCCTGGGGACCTGTTTGTGGGCCTCTTGGGGCCTCTGAGGGGCCTCTTGGGGCCTCCTGGGAGCCTCCTGGGGCCGAGGGGCGGGGGTTCCGGCACCGCGCGGAAACCGCGCGAGGGTTTCGGAATCGCGCGGCGGGGAAGCGTACAGTAGGTTCGTGTCGTGTCGACCAGCGGCGATCCCGCCGCATGCGTTCAAGGTTGGACGCCGCCAGTGGCCCAGAATCGGCCTACACAGAACGATCGGGCGATCTTCAAGCCGCCGATCGTTCAAGGTTGAACGATCCACGCGGTGTCAGAAACCAACGCCGGGGTCGTCACGGCACGAACCTGCTGTATCTGGGTGGCGATACCCCCCGGAACCCCAGGGACCCTCCCCGGGATCCTCCTGGCCCACCCGCCCCCCGCGCGGGGAAGGGATCCAAGGGAAGGGGCTTCCTTCGATTCCACTCCTGTGTTGTTCAGTTTTGCTTTGGACGGCGCGCATGAGGAAGAGAGAGGGCCCAGGCAAATGGAACAGACGAGGACGCAGACGACGAATCCAACAGAAACGCCCGACTCGAGCGAAAAAGCCAATCACACACGCCGACAGGGTGAGCGGATCTTCAATGTTCCTGGACTCCAAGGCCGAGCCCGATTCTCACATGTCCAGGCTGCCGAGGTAGAGATAGTGTGGAAAGGGGCATGCGGTTCTTCCCATTCTAGGCTTCCCCAGACCGCACAGTTCGTCTGGGCTTGCTAGGGCCACGCATGCTCATACGAATGCTGTGATTCGGATGTCATTCGGGGTAGTTAGGACCTGCCAGGTGAATCTGCAATGTGATTCCCTAGTAAGAGGCACATGTTTCACTTCTGTTCCGCTCTCCCATCCCCACCTATCATGCGGCGTTGCTCGGCACGCTGTTCAATCCTTATTTCGATGCTCTGAACACTGAAGCCAGGAGTACGTGGTGTGGGGGGAGTCTATGGAAGAGTGTGGAACCAGCAGGTCGACCCTCGCGGAGGCGTGCGAGAGTGGGAAGGTTGGTGGTAGGTGTGCGAGTGTGTGTATACGCATCCATGTATTTGTATACATTATAAATATATAAGTGGAAATGTCTCGTTTGTTTCCGTTCAATAAGTGTTGTCTTGGATTGTTGCAGGGTCGCCCGGTCGGTGCCGGGGGGCATTGTGGCGGTAAGAACGAACGCCGCCCGAGGGGCCCGCGCGTCGAGACATTGGCAACATGTTGAGGTGGTTCGGTCCGTTCCGCATGAGACCTCCTAACAAGCCAGCGTTCCGAGACGACCAGGTTTGACATGGTTTGGCCCGCTTCGCTTGAGACATCATCGCGAACCTGGGCTCCCAGACGCTACGCGAGAGGTGGTCTGGCCCATATCGCCTGAAACATCCCAGTGACTCGGGGATGCCGTAACCTGAGGTTGCCTCGTCTTTTTCGTTTGAGACATCATCGCTGCGCTACGCTTCAAGGTGCCGCCCGCGAAGTGATCCTGTCTGTTTCGCCTGGGACGTCCCTGCAATTATGGGCACAGAGATGCCGCGTGCGAGGGGTCCAGCCAGTTTCGCATGAGACGCCCCCGCAGTTCAGAGCAAACGTTCAGGAGTGCGAAGCGAAGGGGGAGGTGCAGGAGGAGCGACAGGATGATTGAGGACAGGGGGGAGAAACAATTACAATGTTCGTATTGCTGTCAGAAATAGAATAGTATTGTTGTCAATGCTCTCGGGGCACTTCTCGTCGCCAGGGTTGGACAAGGCTCGATCGTGCCTGGTGATGCGGGCTGGTGCTCTGCCGAGGAAGGGTGTGTCACGGGCCCGTTCGCGCCCAGATTGTGAGGATGTCTCGAATGGTCCGTTAGTTCTACGGGGTGGAGGTGTGTTTCGGAGCCGTATGGTCCTCGCTGGCCACTTCGGTTGGCTTTTGAGGCTGTTTGGGCCCCATCAGGGCTTGCCTTGGCTGGCGAGGGGGACGGTGCACCTGAGCCCCGGTGCCCAGGTCGCCCGGGACAGATTCGGGCGACCCCAGCAACCCCAACGGCGGTGCCGGGGAGGTGCTGGGAAGGCCACCACCACCAGCACAGAGCCAAGCATCCGGAAGGACGCGTGGGCAGAAGAGCGCGCAATTGGCAGCCCTTCAATAATTATTGAAAGAGGCACGGAAAACAAGGCGCCAAACGACTGCGAAACGAAAACAGAAGCGCCCGACTGTAAGACGAGAAGGAGGAGGAAGAGGAGGAAGAGGGGATCCTGCCTATAGTTACGAGAGAAGCTCACAGACCGATGTGGCCCAACGCTGCCGCGGCCGCCCTCGCTTTCTACGAGAGGCCCATTGTCTGGGAGGCGTTAGCCTCAAAAGGTCTGGGTGCGCCCCATGGCCAACAGAGAGCCCTCCTCGCAACATCCGGCTCCAAGATGCCCTGACTAGATGTCCTCTGGCTCGTCTTGCTTGAGACGTCCTCACAAGTCTGGATTACAAGATGGTTCGCGAGGTATTCAGGCCTGTTTTGCCTGAGACACCCTCGGAACCACAGACTTCGAGATGCTCTGAATTGATGTGCTCTGACCTGTTTCGCTTGAGACGTCCTCACCGTTGGGGTCCAAGATATGGTTCACGAAGTACTCAGGCACGTTTCGCCTGAGACATCCTCGGTACCCCTGGCTCTGACCGTTTGGCCTGAGACGTCCTCGCATCTCTGGATTGAAGATGCAGTTTACGAGGTGTGCAGACCCGGTTCGCTTGAGACATCATCGCAACCCCTGCTTCTGGGATGCCTTGACTTGAGATGCTCAGTTCCGTTTCATTTGTGACATCCTCACTACGTTGTTCGCTTGAGACATTCTCAGAATCCCAGGCTTCGAGATGCCTTGAATTGAGGTGCTCTGGCCCGTTTCGCCTGAGACATCCTCACAACTCTGGGTTCCAAGATGTGTTCACCAGGTACTCAGGCACGTTTCGCCTGAGACATCCTCGGAATCCGTGGCTTTGACCGTTCGGCTTGAGACGTCCTCGCAACTCTCGCTTGAGGATGCGGTTCACAAGGTGCTCAGGCTCGTTTCGCTTGAGACATGGGCTCTTGGCTCCGAGGTGCCCTGACTTGAGGTTCTCTAGCCCGCTTAGCTTGAGACATCCTCGCAATTCACACCTGTGGGTTTGCGGCTCGCCAGGTGCTCTGGCCCGTTTCGCTTGAGACATCCTCACAAGTCTGGATTCCGTCGCGAGGTACTCAGGCCTGTTTTGCCTGAGACATGCTCCGAACCCTGGGCTATTGCGAGATTCCCTTAATTGAGGTGCTCTGGCCCGTTTCGCTTGAGACGTCCGCACAATTGGGTTCCAGGGCGTGGTCCGCGAAGTGCTCAGGCCCGCTTCGCCTAAGACATCCCGGAATCCCTGGCTCCGAGATGCCTTGACTTGAGGTGACCCGGGTGTAAATGATTGACGGAGCGGTTGCTTGGGTTGCCCTTGGTGTTGGGGTAAGTTTGGGACCAATAAAAAGTGTCAGAACACACGAGAAGTCGCCATATGTATGTATAGTGTATATCTATGACTCTATATTTGATTATGATTAGATGCTTAGGTTTAAAAGCAGGTCCACAATCTTATGTACATATAATCATACATATACACATGTATATGTATATGTACACGCGTATGGGTATCTATGTGTGCTATAACACAGTTATAGTTATAGTGTACAAATGTGTTACATGCTTGTATGGATCTACTTATTCGAGTTAGTGACATATATTTGACATACATTTGTGTTTATATGCATATAGGTACAGTGGTTAAATATGAAACTGTGTAGCCCATCATATATGTGTATTTGTGCAACGATCCTCTGCTGCATCGAGCTCCTTATAGTTAGTTTCTGGATTGACGCAGGGTGCATTGCACCGTCGCGGGCGCGGCCGCCTGCGAGCGGACTTGAGCCTCTCTCGGAAAGAGTCTTCTTCGCGGGAAGAGGGGGCTCGTGCTCCGCGCTGCCAGCGCGAGGCCCGTTGCCAGTGGTGCCACCGAGGAGGAATAGGCGGCAAGCGAGGGGGGGAAGTGAGAAGGAGAAGGCCTTCTGAGAAGTGTTCTGAGCCTTCCCCGGAGACAGACTTCTGAGGAGGCGCGAGGGTTTCTGAGAAGTCCCGCCGCCTTCTGAGAGGGCCTTCTCCTTCTCATTTCCCCCCCCCCCCCGCTCGCCGCGTAAGCCACGCGGCGCCCGGCGTCTGCCCCAGCTTGGGCGCCGAGGAGGCCGCGGGAGAGGCCGTACTGCGCGGGGTGAGCACGCTCGCAGGCGACTCGGGTCCTCCACGAGGCGGCGGGAGGCGGCGCGGGCCGCTGCGGACGCTCGGGTGGCCCCGCCGCGGCAGAGCACGGGCCAGGCAAGAAGGGCCCTCCCTTGGCCGCGGTGCAGAGGCCGTGGCTGGGGAGGCGAGGCGGAGCGCCCCGCCGAGGGTCGGCGACGGGGCTCGGGAACTCCGCGCTGAGGGGCGCTCTCGCTCGGGGGGAGCCCGGCCTCTTCCTCCTCCTCTTCCTCCTCCTCCTCCTCCTCCTCCTTCTCCTCCTCCTCCTCCCCCCTATGGTAGTGGTGGTGGAAAACTGGCCCATCAGATAGTCCGTCGCCGACCCTCGCCGCGGTGCGGAGCGCCCAGCCTCGCAGCGGCAGTACGGCATGCTCCTGGCGGAGGTTCGCCCAGGGCCGAGGGAGGGCCGACCACCGATCCTCGAGGTCGAGACGGAGCGCCTGGCGACTCTCAAAAGGTGTTGGAGGGTGCCAAGGACAAGGATGGGATACGGCACGACCCCGAGGAGCCGCGGCACCCGGCCATGCTCAATGTGGTGTGCATTGGCGCGGCGAAGCCTGCGCCGAGGCGTGCCTTCAGGGAGGCGTTCGGCGACCCAGCGGGCAGCCTAGTGATGCATGTCTGCTCGACGAGTGTACGGGCATCAGAGCTGCAACCATGGTGAGGGGACGTACGATGCTGCGGTCGTGCACGTCGGACGGTGGCGCTACGCCACCCTTCCCTTCCCGGGCTACGCTGGCGAAGACGAGGCGCGCGGCGACGAGGGCGGCGCAGTGCTCGAGGCGCGCCGCGCACTGCGCCGGGCCAGGTCATCTGGGGCGGAGAGCGCCGAGGTCGTCGTGCATGACGAGTCCCGCGGCGGCCCTCCCCTCAGGCGCGGCGGCAGTGGCATGACGAGGCCAGGCCCGCCCGATGCTCAGGAGGCAGCGGACCGCGCAGGTCCAGGGGGAGGAGCGAGCGCGCGCGTGACCGCGGAGGGTCTGCACACGATCGCGAGGGGGGGTTTGCGGGAGCGCCCTGGAGTGCTGCGAGAGCGGGCTCTGGACGCCCTGGGGCGCAAAGGAGATGCCAGCAGCCTCAAGGCACCCCGAGAACGTTCAGCAAGCTCGCCGAAGTTGAAGGCAGAAGGACGTATATCTTTATATATATATATAGATATAAAAACGTGTTTAGATATATAGACACAGTGACTAAAGTCTGTTGGTTTACAACCGAAGTAACGGTTACGATGCATCCACATGCTGTTTTGGCATGAGGGGGTGTTTCCATCGGTGTCGTCTTGATGTGGAGCTGGTTGCACCGAGATGCAATCAGTGCTGTTTGGGCCCAGCAGCGCACGAGTCTCCCAGTGACAGCACCCAGATGCCTGTGGTAGCCACATCGCCTCCTGCCTCGTCCTTCCACCCTTCCTCCCTCCAACTGGTCCCAACAGCAGAAGCGAGGGTGAACTGGACGAATGTGCATTGGATTTGCGATAGGAGTCGAGACTGATGCGACCACACGCGCATTTCTTCCAAGAGAGTCGGTGTGTACCTCTTGGATTCGGCCTGCGCCCGATAAGTACTACCTAACGATTTCTATTGTTTCGAACCGCTTTGGAACCGTCAATAGAGCAAGTTGTGCGGGGATGTCCCACGTGGTTTGCCGTTTTCGAACCGCCATCCATTGTTTCGAACCTGGTCTGACGCTTGATGTTGGAGGAAGTCCCACGCGAGACGCTCGCTTTGCTTTTGTTCCAGACCGTATCCCGTTGTTTCGAACTGAGTTGGAACCGTCGAAACAAGCATTTGCGTGAGGATGTCCCTCGCGGTTTTCCGTTTTCGAACCGCCATCCCGTTTAGTTTCATAACATTTGAATGGAGGTACCAAATTCCAGATTGCCCCCCGCCCCGGTTGCAAAGCACCCCCCCCGTAACATTGTACCAGTTTCCACGTCACTAGCGGGGTAACTAGCGACGTGTGCTCGCATTGCGGACGCAGGATGCACTTTTGCCGACCCGCCAAACTGGGGCAATCTTTAATCACGGCACAGTACGCATGTATATATATATATGTGTGTGTATTGGAACCAGCCATCAACATTCGCATTGCGTCACGTTCACATGTGTGTATACATGTGTCTGTGTGTATATACATATGTATGTACGGCTCTAGTTTTACTCGCAGATTTGTTTATATATATATATACACACCAAGTGCGCGTAGATATCGTACCCGCCGCGCATGCATGCTTGTAGGCGTTGTCCTCGACGGGTCTCGAGGACCCGCGGCACGCCCCGTGCGCCGCCGCCGGCCTCGGGCCCTGGCCCGCACCCCGGAGGCGTGGGGCGACGCCCACCCGGCGCTGCGGGTGATCATCTCCGGCGTGGGGGAGGCCCTGCGCCGTTCTCCGGGAGCTTGGGGTCAAGCAGTGGCGAAGCGTCTTAGCTTGGCATCGCTCGGACGTGTGCACGTTTCCTTCGGCGAGGACCATCGAGGAGCGTCCTTGATCATTTGGCGAAAAAGCCACGCACGAAACCGCAAAAAAACACAGGGAATGGGCGTCCGAGCGATGGCGAGTCTTGGCTCGCCTGTAGGCCCACCAAAGAATGGTCTAAGAGCCTTTTCTGGTTTCCACGAAATGTTCTCAGAACACTTCTGGCTGCGACTGTCTTGTTCTAGCACATCGGGTTTGTGTTCTAATAACATTGTTTCTGTTCTGAGGACATGTTTTGGTTCTGGGAACATGTCGTGGTAGACCTACAGGAATGCCGGACGGTCGGTTCCTGCTCAATTGGGTCGCGGGCGATTTTTATTGGTAGTCCCCAAGCGTGGTTGGGGGAACGAAGAATGGCATCAGCATCTAAACTCGGAGACCCGCGGAGACCTCAGAGTTTTTTATGTTTATGTCATTCTTCGTTTCCACACCCGGCGGCGAGTCTCGGGCGATTTGGTGTCACCACCCAGTGTGGGGGACTCGCGTGCTTTTTCGCGTATGTCCCGCATGCTGGTGGGACAAGGAGGCAGAAAGCCCGGCGGCGACCCCGTGCCCCCAAACCCGGCGGTGACTTTTTGGGGATCCCAGGTCACCACCTGCTACTTCAACACTTGGTTCGATGCCGCCCAATTTTTGATTATCCCTCGGAGAAGAAAAAACACCATAAACACAAACTTTTGGCGTTCCCCGCGGAATTCTTGGATCCGCGCTGGGCGCACCACGGGAGCGCCTCTGGCACCGCTCCTGGCGCGCTCCGTGCGCCAGGGAGTTGGGTCCAGCGCAGATCCAGGAAGTCCGCGCGGAGCGCCACAAGTTTATGTTTATGACGCTTTTTTGTTACGTACTTGGGTCGCAGGCGACTTTTCTCCCCCAGCCCCCGGCTCTTCGTTGAAAAATGAGGCTGCTCAGCAAAGGAGGATACCCTGGGGTACACCCCAAGGGGGGCTATTCGGACGCCCCTGTAGCGAGGATGGACGCCCCTCCCGTCGTACATCCCAGGGATGGGCCCCAAAGTTTCTGATCCATTCGGAAACCCCCAAAGACTGGGATAGGGGTCGACGTATCCCCTGTTATTGGGACGGGGGTCAGTGCAAGCGGAGGTCAGCCAGAGAGCCGGATCTGACCTGATCCTGCAGAGCCAGGGCTGCATTGACCTTGGCTAGGGCGCAGGTTTCTGCAGGATCCTTTAGGATCTTGCGGGATTCTGCAAAGCCCGACTGACCCTGGTTTAGATTGACCCGGGCCAGTAGAGCCGCGATGATTCAGGGGCAACGCTCGGATGGGGCTAGGACGAGGATAGATCCGTTCCAGAGCTTTCCAGAACGCTCTCGGAGCGTTGTGGAACGCTCTGAAATGGCCGCGGTGCGCGAGACATCCTCCATCCTCCAGGTTCTATCTTCGTCCTGGCTTCCTCGGAAGGGGGGGACTTATCGCGCAACCTCATGATACGGGCCGACAATAATGAATGGGGCTCCGCGCCAGCAGGGGTGAGCCCAGGCCCTTCTGCGGCCCCGTGGCAGGCTGTCAAACCATGAAGGAGCACTGAGCCCCTCCCCCCAACGAAAAGCGCTCCATCTTCAGCGGCCCGACTGCGCTGCGACTGCGACCCTGGCCGCACACCCCTCGCCGTCGCGCCAGAGCTGCCCTGGGCCCATCGCCCCACGAGATCCCGCCCCGCGGGCCGGCCCGACGTGAGCCCTCGCGGGCCGAACATCGAAGCTTCAGTTATGTGACAGAAAGGGGCCTCGTTCTTTATTTGGTGCTCCCTGGGACAGCGGCTCGACCGCACTGCAAGGTGGCTGTACGATGTGTTCGGGTCGGAAGCACACCTCTGAGGAGGACACGTAGTGATGTATATGTTCGGGTCGGAAGCACACCTTTGAGGAGGACACGTAGTAACCTAGCATGTCATCCTGTGCCCCCAGAGAGAGCCCCTGGAGCTCGCCGCCCAGAGGTGCGCTTCGTCGACGTGTGCTCCGTCCACGCCGACAAGGCTGGCCCCCCCGGCCGCTCCGCGGTGACGGCCGGCAAGGGCGACCCGAGGGGAGTTCGGAGATTGCGTACATTCGATGTCTGTTGATGGGAGCTTCGGGAGGCGACATTGAAATCAGTTTTTCCTGCATTTGGACCGCATTTGGTCCTGTCTCCTGCTCATCCTCGCCCTCCCTGCTCCTCCTCCCCCTCGTGCTTCTTTGCGTCTCCCTTGTGAGCGGGCGAGTCCGGTCCAAATCTGGTCCCAAATGTGGCCCAAATCGAACCCAAATCGGGCAGCGCTGGGGGCCACGTAGGCTCCCATGGAACAGACACCAAGCGTACATGAGACCCATGCCAAGAAACACCCTGCTTGCCTTTAGGGTGCCCTGGGTTTCTTGAGTTTCGATTGTTCTTTATGGGGAGCGCGACGTTCCTGCGCCAAAAATCAATGGACGTCCTGGGGTCTCAGGGTTGGGTTTCTTGTGGAAGGTTTCTTGTGGACTGGCCTCCACTGTAATCGGGGGGGGCGGTGCACGGGGGGGGGGGGGAGGCAGCGAGGGCTGCAGGAACGGGGCGCTCTGGGGCCCCTCAAGGGGCCCTCCAGGGCCCCAGGAGGAGGGCCTTCAGGGCCCGAGGACAGCACCTGTCTCCTCCCCGCCCCCCCCCGTTTATCGCCGTCCGGCCCTCTCCGTGGCGACAGCTGACACTGGCGGCCCGAGATGAGCTCGGGGCTCCAGCTTGGCATCGCTCGGACGTGTGCATGTTTCCTTTTGCGAATACCATCGAGGAGCATCCTTGATCATTTGGCGAAGAAGACCGCGCACGAAACCGAGAAAAGCACAGGGAATGGACGTCCGAGCGATGGCCAGCCAGAGACGGATGCAAACGGGGGTCAGTCAGAGCGCCGGATCTTGCAGGATCATGCAGAGCCAGGGTTGCATCGACCTTGGCTTGGGCGCAGGATCCTGCAGGATTGCGCGGGCTGTTTCTTTGTGGTTTGCGCGGGATGTTCCTGGACCATGTCTGCCTGAGATCGTCGTATGTGAGCACTTCGGCTTCTTTGGTTCCAAGAGGATTCCGTGGTACGCCTATAGGAATGCTGGGACGGCCGATCCCTGCTCAAATTTTGGCCACACCGTTTTCTTAGAGTGGCGTTCTCGCTTCCGCTTTGGCCACGCCCCAGACTGGGAATTGCGCGCTCGCCTGAGCGCGGGCCATAGACAGGAATTGGGAATGGTGCTCTCGCCACAGCGCTCACCTCACCACGGGCCACATCATTGATAGGAACTTGCGTTCTGGCCTCAGCGCCAACCACCTATTTTTTCGGAGTTGTGCTGTCTGCTCAGCGTCAGCCACATCCTTGATTGAACTGCGAGTCACATCCCTGATTGAAATTGCGGCTCTCGCCCCAGCTCCAGCCGTTTCTCTCATGGGGACCACGCACTCGCCTCAGTGCTGGCCACATCATGAACTGGAAATTGCTCTCACCTCAGTGCCAGGTCCCTGGGTGGAACTGTCGCCCCAGCGCTGGCCGCGCCCCTGACTCCAAAAAATCATACAATGGCGGTGCTCCGCGTGATTTGTTGGACCTGCGCTGACCCCCCCTCCCTGGCGCGCGAAGCGCGCCAGGGGCGGCGCAGGAGGCGCCGCCAAAGGGGGGTCACAGCGCCGATCCAAGAAATCCGCGCGGAGCGCTAAAGGTTTATATTCATGCAGTTGTTCCTTCGACTACTGACTGACCGAGGATGACGCTTTCAGGGCGCCCTCGAGGGCGCGAAGTTATTCGCGCTTCGCGGTTCGGTTACCATTCCTCCTCCTTCTCCTTCTCCCCTGGGGGGGCGGCACGAGAGCGCGAAGTTGCTCGCGCCTCGCGTTTCGCGCAGCGCGAGAGCGCGAAGTTAGGCGTCCCTGATGCTCCCGCCTCAGCGCCAGCGTTCAGTCGGGCATGTCCCTCTACAGGAGGAGTCTTCAAAAATAGTGAAACAATAGTTTGGGAACGATTTGTTTGACAGTTGTCCAATGTTTGTGTTTATATATACACCGTTTTCTATGAAAATCCGCCTGTGGGAGGACATGCTCGACCTAAAGCCAGCGACATCTCTGGCCTGGCAGACGGCGCTGTCCCCGTAATGAGCCCCAGCGCAGACAGGGAGTGATCTTCGTCGAAGCGGCGCGCTGCCGACTCGGGGAGAGCTGGCCGCACACCTGCACTGGGGTTAAGTCGGGCGTGTCCCTCTATAGGAGGAATGTTCGAGAATGGTGAACAAAATAGTCAGGGGACAATTTATCGTGCTCTTTTCCATGTCAATGTGTTCGAAGATTATGCTGGTGATGTTTTCATTATCATTCCAAGATCCGCTTGTAGGAGGACTTGCCCCACTGGGGAGTCGGAACCTTGCTCTCGCCCCTGGCGCTTACGGCATGGTGCTCACGCTCTCTTGTGTCATCTCCAGGACTCATCTCGACTTCTCTCCGATTCGATTCGGTTTGATTTTTAGATGGGTTCCGATTCCGAGTCGATTCGATTTCGGACTTCAATCTGGGACCCGATTTCTCAATGGAGGCCTTCCGATCCCTGCCGGGTTCTGCCGATTCGACATTTCCCGACTTGGCTGCCGATTTCCGCCGATCCGATCCACTTCGACCACCGATCCGACTTATCGATTACGGGTCCTGGCTGGGCCTTTCCTGGGTCTTTCTGGTAAAGTCGGGCATGCTCCCCTACAGGAGGAATATTTCAAGAATAGTAAAGAATTATCTGGTGACGATGTTTCGTGCTCTTCTTACTTGGTTGTCGATTGTTCGACGATTGCTGGTTTTCCTTGAAAGAATCCGCCTGTGGGAGGACATTCCCGACCTGAGTCTAGGGTCGGCGTATTTGCTGTCCCAGTTTGGCCAGGAGTTCCAGACGAACAACACGAGCTCGTCGGATTGGCTGGGCGAAGATTCAACGATGACTATACACACAACATTACTATTGAGAATTAGGAGATCGACATTTACGTTACGCAGAGCCCCCATACGTGCATCTCATTTTTTGGCACGCCCCGTTGTGAGTGTCTGGCTGTATCTCAGTGTGAGAGCGAGTCCGAGTGGACGACGGGCGGGTCGACCAGAAGAGAGATGTCGGCGGCGCCGAAGCAAGCAAACCGTTTGAGACATCCCCACAATTTGGGCGCGAATGGGGGAGAGTCGTACCCATGGCGGCTCCCTCTTAGAGTGCCCAATTGCCTCGCCTGTTACGTAGCGGTGAGCATTCGACCACCAAGAGTGATTGGTCTGCGGCTCCGAGACAAGCAAACCGCTTGAGACTTCCTGCAATTTGGGCTCGAACAGGGGAGTGTCCTACCTCCTGACGGCTCCATCCTGGGGTGTTGTTATATCGCTGTGAGAATTCGGCCACCAAAAAGAGAGGTGTCGGCAGCGCCGAAACGCGCAACAACCGCTTGAGACATCCCCACGATCCACAATCTGGGCCCGAACGGGGAGTGCCCAATTGCCATGTTTGCTATATCGCGGTGAGCACTGGACCACCTAAAGAGAGGTCGGCGGCGCTGGAACACGCAAGCTGCTTGAGACATCCCCACAAGCTGGACGCGAACGGGGGAGCGTCGTACTCACTGGCGGCTCCCCCTTCGGGTGCCCAAATGCAATGCCTGTTATGGTGAGCCGTGGACCACCTGAAGAGAGAATTCGGGAGGCTGACACGCGCAACAACCGCTTGATGCATCCCCACACTCTGAGCGCCGTCGGGGGAGTGTGCTACATCCTCGCGGCTCCCGTTGTGGTATCCAATTGCCACGCCTGCTATATCGCGGTGAGCACTGGACCATCAAGAAAAAGTGTCGGCGGGGCCAAAGCACGCTAGCCGCTTGAGATATCTCCACATTCTGAGCGCGAACGGGGGAGTGCCCTACCCCCTTGCGGCTCTCTCTTGGGGCGCCCAAGTGCCACGCCTGCTATATCGCGGTGAGCATTGGACCACCTGAAGAGAGATGTCGGCGGCGCTGAAACAGGCACACCCCTGGAGAAATCCCCACACTCTGGAGGCGAACGGTGGAGTGTCCTGCCCCCTGCCGGCTCCCCCTCGGGTCGGGCCCAAGTGCCACGCTTGCTATATCGCGGTGAGCATTGGACCACACAACGGTGCCGAAACGCGCGCACCGCTTGAGGCATCTCCATAATTTGAGCGCGAACGGTGGAGTGTCGTACCCCTTGGCGGCTCCCCCTTGGGGGGAGGGATGGGGGGTAATTGCCACGCCGGCTATATCGCGGTGAGCATTGAATCACCTGAAGAGAGAAGTCGGCGATGCAGGAACGCGCGCCAATAGACAGGAATGCGAGGATCTAAATGTGAGTGGGTCTCAGTGCGTGTCAGTCTGAGTGCGAGTAGGTCTATGTGTGAGCGAGTCTTCTGGGTGGCAGTGAACATTTGTATGTGTAGGGTTGAGTACGCTTGTGTCTGTGTGGGTCAGCCCGAGTGTGAGTGAGTCCTATTTGGTGTAGGTGCGAGTCTGAGAGAGTCTGAGCATGAGTGAGTGCTCGTGCGTGTGAGCCTGAGTATGAGTGAATCGGTTGTGAGCAGGAAGATGCTGGCGAGTGTGAGTCGGAGGCGTCCCAGTAACAACAAGAAGCCCATCTCAGGATAGGGGGAT
>CAUYUJ010018126.1:708302-710802 GCA_963575745.1 Prorocentrum cordatum
AACGGAATGGAAGTGTCGAAGTATTGAACGTGCACCTCCATCATTGACATATCAAATCGACGTCGAAGCACAATTTCAACACTGCAGTTCCAACTTCAATACTTCACTGTACATTCCCACCGTCCACATCATGGACCGAGCCAGCGGCCGGGCTGGGCTGATCCCACGTTGCGGGTGAGGCGGGCGGGACGCTAAAGGAACGTCCCGAGCCGGCGAGAGGGCGCACCCCCACCGGCGGATTTTGGGCCGTGTGTGTTGCCTGATTACAGTGGAGACCCATGCCAAGAAACACCCTGCTTGTCTCCAGGGTGCTCTCGGTTTCTTGGGTTTCGATGGTTTTGGTATGGATAGCGTGACGTTCTCACACCAAAAATCAATGGACGTCCGGGGGTCTCAGGGTTGGGTTTCTCGTGGAAGGTTTCGTGTGGTCGGGTCCCATCTGTGTGTGTCTTGGCATCGCTCGGACGTGTGCATTTTTCCTTCGGCGAGGACCATGGAGGAGCATCCTTGATCATTTGGCGAAATATACGCGCACGTAACCGAAAAAACATAGGGAATGGACGTCCGAGCGATGGCGAGCTCCCTCTCCCCACTTTGGAATTTGTCCTCCAAAATCTGCCCGATCTAGCTCTTGTGCGGGACATGCCTGTGAGGGACATGCCCGACCTGACTCTTGTGCTCTCCCTCCTCCTCTGCTCATCGACCTCGATACTTGCACGTGATGAATCCTAGTCTCCTGTCCCCCCCTGACTCCGTCCAGCACGGTCAGTTCACTCCACGCTTTGTTCACATGCGCAAGCATTTGGCAAAGGTGGTCCTTCCCGTGGCAAGGGATGGGAGGGAGGGATAGGATGTCAGATGTGGCTCGAGCGCACCTAGCTTGTCTTCATCCTCTCTCCCGGTCCTCCTCCTGCCTCCTCCTGCCTCCATTTCTTCCTCCCTCTTTTCTCCTGGTATTCTTGTCTCCTCACTCCAGGAGAACTTATATTTCTCCTGATCTTCTTCGGTCCTCCTCATCCCTTTTCCTTCTCTGTGATCACGGTTCCACTGCCGTGTTTTGTCTTCCATCACCCCCAACCTATTCTTCCGCCTGGGCAAATGGCCGCGACGGGGGGGCAACTTGGATAGAGGAAGGAATCATCACCATACACATGAACCTTCGGATCTCCGCGCGGATTTCTCGGGTCGGCGTCGCTGGAGCCCCTTCAGGGCACCCCTTCCTGTCGCGGGGAGCGCACGATCTGCGCGGACCCCCAAAAGTTCGTGCTTCTCTGGTTGGAGCGTGTTTCTTTATTGCTTGGAGCATGACGGGCGTCATGGCCCTCGCCCCCCCCCCCTCCCCCGCCACCCCTATGACGTAACGCTCCCCCCCCATGTGCGCTCCGGCCTCTGCCGCCGTGCGCATCGAGATCCGTTCTGATTCAATGCACCATTCTGTGGTGCACGCAGAGATGCGCACGCGCGCTGTAGTGCCGACCCGCACGAAGGGGGGGAAGGGTGCGGGAGGAGGAGGACGAGGAAGAGGAGGAGGTGGAGGAGGAGGAGGAGGAGGTGGAGGTGGAGGAGGAGGGAGGAGGGAAGAACGTCGCATTCTCTGATCAGCGCTTCCCTGGGGTGGCGTGTAGCTGTCCGCAGCAGATCCTCACCTACATGCTCCCCTACCTGTCCTGTGCACACAGGCACTGTGGTGTACACCAGCGCTGCGTTGCACGCGGATGCTGTGGTGTAGACAGGCGCCGTGGTGTGCACAGGCGTTGCGGTGCACGCAAGCATTGTGGTGTACACAGGCGCTGTGTTGCACATGGTTGCTGCGGTGTACACATCACATGGTGTACACCCGCGTTGTGGTGCATGCAAACACTGTGTTGTACACAGGTGCTGCGTTGCACGCGGCTGTTCTGGAATACGCGGGCGGTGTGGTGTACATTCGCTGTGGTGCACTCGAGCAGTGTGGTGTACACAGGCACTGTGGGGCAGATCGCCACCTACATGCTGCTCGCGTCGTCGTCGTCGCTTGTCGCTGGTCCTTCATCGTCGCCGAAAATAAAGAAAGGCGCGCTTGAGAGGGATGGATGCACTCCAGAGTGCCAGACTCTCTGTCCAACCGGAGACATGAATCCTTCACTACACGCGTGTGATGTGTCAGGCGCTTGGCAGACATATGACACATTGATATATATATATATATATATATATATATATAGTAATGTTCATGGGGCGACCGGCTCATGTAATGGATGGCTTGGCATTGATGGTCATATGCGTGTGCGACGGTGATGCAGGGCGAAGAGCGGTGTTGAGGGCATTTCGCTGTGTGGCGAGATCTCATGTGTGAGCAGTGGGTCGCATGTAACGTAGCTGTGGGAGGTGCGTTCAAGGGCATCTCAGACAAGTCTCGGATTCTCATGGCTGGCGATTCGGGTGTTGCTTCTTGTTTTCACTATTGGAGTGTGTGGGGAGAGAGAGAGAGAGAGAAAGACAGATAGAGAGAGAGAGAGAG
>CAUYUJ010018126.1:715802-760802 GCA_963575745.1 Prorocentrum cordatum
AAAACACGACCCAGGATGACAAACCTTTTCCCGGGGAAGAGGTCCAGACCTCGGGCGGTGCACGTTGCGAAAAAATCACGACGTCGGGGGTCTGTGGGGGGGGGAGATCACCGCCCACCAAACCACCCCAACCCAACCCGAAGGCCCCGATTTGCCCCCCATTTCCAGTGGGGGGGGGCGCCGGAGAACTTTGAGAAAGCACATGTGGGACCCGTACCCCCCCAACCCGAGATTCGGGTCTTCGGGTTGGGTTTGGGTGGGCTGGTCCGTAGTCAGAGTCGGGAGCCTTGAGACGGGGGTCAATGCAGACGAGGGTGAGCCAGATAACCTGATCTGGATGAACCCTGGCAGGCACGATCCAACAGCATCTCAGTTGGACGGGGTGGGGGAACACGGCACAACGGAGATGGTACCACCACGGGATCGACGAGATGAGCATAACGGATGACTGTGGGCAGTGTGGATGAGCATTGGCACTCGCCCACGTTCCGGGGCCGCATACTACGGGAAGCGTGGCTGCATCACAAATTCCACGGCCGGTTGGGTACAACACGGAATGACGTGCAGGCGTTCAGGATTACTTTGTACGACGCGAAGCCGCTCACTATCGCCATTGTGCAGGAACGCTCGCCTATTTTTGCGGTGCTCACGGGAGGCCTTGTGCCACCTGCCGCCTTCGAGCGGGGCCAGGAACACGACTTTTAGATGGAATGCCCGCGGCGTGCCAACGACCGACCACGTCGTGTGGGAATGTCAAGGAGAGGCGTTCTGGGGCCAGCTTCGCGCCCGCTCCAAGTACGCTCTCCGGAGACGCCTGGGTTGGCCCACGGGCGAAATTCGACGGAAGGAGGTGGTCCGGTGGTTGCTGCTGTGGGTGGCAGATGTCAGAACCACAGTTTTGGATCTCATCCGTCGCGTTCGCATGTTGCGTGTAGAGTGAGTGTGCGCCGTGCGGCAGCAGCTTGGGCCCATGCCTGACGAAGTGGGCCAAGAGCTCCCGCAACGCGGCGCATGCACTACAGTCGGCCTGGATTAGTAGGTCGACCCTGCCAGCTCAAGGGTACCCTTGTTTCCTGTGCCACGCGACACGTGCCTTCTACACTCCTATGGCGATGCGGCCCTCGGAAGTGTCTTGGGTCCTCTCGCGTGCCCTGTTCAATCAAGGCCGACTGTAGACTCATTAGACGGCGTCTTGCACAGTGTACCGTAACAAAAACCGCATGGGGAAACGCATCGGCCTCCCATCGCCCACTGATCGTAGATAAAGGGGTCCAGCATCGAGCCCACCCCGCCCATGGAGTGGGAGGAGGAGGAGGCGGAGGAGGAGGATGAGGAGAAGGAGGCGCCAGGGCGGCGGAGGGCGGCAACACGGACGAAGGATGCGTTGCCGGAGTGGCTTTCGCTCTGGGGCAAAGCAAGGGGACATTGGTTCAGGGGCACGATACATCAGGTGGCAAATCATGCGAGCCTTATGTACCGTCGCAATGATGTCTTTGGCGTCGGCTATCCTCGATTATCGATTGGGAGTCGACGAGAAGCGCCGACTGAGCGTTGGACCGACTGAGCGTCGGACCGACGCCGTCGGTTAGCGTCGATTAGCTTCGACTTAGCGTCGATTAAGCGTCGATTAGCGTCGGCAAGAGCCGACATAATGGCACGGGAAAACATCACCCCCCCAAATACCCTTCATCGCAGACAGGGGCCCGATGTCACGCCCTGCCCCGAACGCTCGGTTTCGCTGCCGACGGAGCCGTGTGGAGTCGTTCGCGGGGCCGAAGGATAGGCATCTTTGTTACCTACCTAGGCTCTGCCTAGAAGGGTTCTTACCCTCTGGGCTTAAAGGGGTCGGGCAGTGGACCCCGCCCCGGGCGGTTCCCCCGGTATCCGCCCCGCGGTTCCCCCAGCTACGTCCCCTTAGCTTAGCGTTGCTTATCCCATCTTAGCTTCGCCTAGCTTAACTTAGCTTAGCTTAGCTTAGTCTAGCCTAGCTTAGCTTAGTTTAGCACGGCTTAGCTTAGCTTAGCCTAGCTTAGCCTAGCTTAGCTTAGCACAGCATAGCTTAGCTTAGCTTACCTTAGCTTAGCGCAGCGCAGCAGAGCGCAGCGCAGCATTAGCACAGCATAGCATATCATAGCATATCATAGCATAGCATAGCTCGGCTCAGCTCAGCATAGCATAGCATAGCATAGCCTAGCGCAGCATAGCATAGCGCAGCATATCATTGCTTAGCATGGCACAGCGCAGCATAACATAGCATAGCACAGCACAGCACAGCATATCATAGCATAGCATAGCATAGCATAGCGTAGCATAGCATAACATAGCATACTTAGCATAGCGCGGCATATCACATCATAGCATGAACTAACATAGCATAGCATAGCGCAGCATAGCATATCATATCATAGCATAGCGCAGCCAAGGCCAGGCAATGCAAAGCACAAGCAACACCAATGTGAACGTGTAGATGTAGATGTAGGTGTAGGTGTAGATGTGAATGTAGCTGTATATGTAGATGTAGATGTATATGTAGCTGTAGGTGTAGATGTAGGTGTAGATGTAGATGTAGATGTAGATGTGAGTCTCGCTGATGATGTTGAGGTAGATATAGATGCAGGTGTAGATGCTCATGTAGCTGTCGGTGTAGATGTAGATGCTGCTTTCCTAGATGCTCCAACTCCTAGGTAGGGTCGCACTGGGATAATTGTTTGGCATTCCTTCTTTCGGCCATTCGACTGGCGTTGCCGACGGTGTGAGTCTCCCTGGTTCGATGCTGCCTGCTCCTGCCTCCTCCCGCGAGGCGGTCGCGGGCGGGCACAGGCCGTTGAAGATCGCCAGGAGGCCGCCGCTGCTCGAGGCGGGGCCAGGGGCAGGCGGGCGCGAGGAGAGTCGGGGCTGAAGGGGCGGGGGTTCGCTGCAGACGGGGGTCCGCCTGAGCGCCGGGTCCTGCAGGATCCTGCAGGGCCCAGGGGCGCATTGGCCTGGGCTTGGGCACAGGATCCTGTAACGCCTTACAGTCGGGTCGCTGAAGAAGGAGCCCTGTTCGTTTGGGAGGGGCTCCGTGTTCCTTAGCTGCTTTGCAGTTTGCCTTTGGTTTTCCTTAGGTTTTCGATGGGCAATCGAAGCTTAACTTGTGGAGAGAAGGGGCCTCGTTCCTTCTTTAGGGTTCCTGAGGTCAACACCCCGATTGTACTGACCCAGGTCTGGATTGACGCCGGGTCAGTAGATCTCCGAGAGAGGAGAGCCGGGAGGCGGAGGGAGCACGCCATGCGCAGACACCCGCCCTGGCCCAGGCCAACCCTTCAGGGCCCATTCTTGGACGCCCGGGTTATCCTGGGTACAGAGTGGGTCCATCAGAGGCGATGATAGGGGCGAATAGCCCAGGGGAGAGCAATACATATATCCAGGGGCGCCGATGATCTATGTCTTCCACAAGGCTCCCGGGCGAATACGTGTAACGCCCGCCCCTGGGCTATTCGCCCCTATCGTCGCCGCCGAGTCCAGGGTAATTCCGGGGTGGGCCCTGGAGGCGCGACTCTGCAGTTCTCCCTGACTGCCCCCAGCCCTGTGGATTCGGGAGGGTCGGGCGCCCGCGTCATCCAGGATAAGTGCGGTCCGGGGTAGTTCTGGGTTGGGCCCCCGAGGTGCGAATCTGCAGTTACCCCTGAATGCCCCAAGGCCTGATGATTCGGGAGGGTTGGACGCCCGAGTTATCCGGGACAACTGCGGTCTGGGGTAACTCCGGTTTGGGCGTCCGAGGCGCGTATCTGTAGCTACCCTTGACTGTCCCCAGCCCTGATGACTCGGGAAGGTCCGGGGTAACTCTGGGTTTTGGCCCCCGAGGCGCGAATCTGTAGCTACCCCTGACCGCCCCCGGCCCTGATGATTCGCGGCTCTGAAATTCCTCAAAGGAGGCAGATGTAACGATACCGCCACCCTTCCTTGTTTTTTTCGCATTTCTAGGCCTCCTGGGAGGCTTTCGTCGCCACGGCTGGACCTGCCCCGAAATTCTGGTCGGAGCCAGTTTGGGGTTTGGTCTCGGGAAATTGATGTTTCTGTTGACTCTTCGGTTCCCGCCGTTCTCGGGCCCCAGGAACGTCAGACACGTCTCTTTGGTGAGGGACAACGTCACATGGACCCCCGGGAGTGGTCTGGGGATAGATTTGGACGGATTTGGCTCCTACCCCCTAACCCGCACTCCCGGGCCGCCCCCAACCTTCAGGATCCACGTGGATCCGATCGATCCGATGCGATACCGATACCGACCAGTCCGTCCATCCAGTGCGGCCCGATGCTGGCATGGGGCGCTGTTGTGCATCCTGGCGCGGCCGATCCGATTCGAGTCGAGTCGATTCGATTCCCACTGCGTGTCGACGCAGCCCGATTCGGCCAGGGACGCTCGGAGAAGGCCGCGGCGCCCAGAACATCCTCCAGAGCCACCGGATCTCAGAGATGCTCGATTATCCTCGCCCGACTTCATCCTCGCCGTGGTTTCGTCTGAGCTGTCGTGCATCCTGGCGCGGTCGATCCGACTCGATTCGATGCCGATTCCGTCCCGAGGCAGCTCGACACGACGCTTAAGTCGGGCGTGTCCCTCTACAGGAGGAATATTCAAAAACAGTCGAATTAGCTTGGCGAAATACCCACCCATCTGCACTTGTGGGCACCGTCGTTGTATGCACCGCATTCGGTGGAACTCCCTATGGGGCTACCAAACGTGTGAAGGGGTTGCCAAAATGGGTGCGGTGGGCGCATGCGAAAACTGGCATGTGGGCCTTCGGTGGGGCTCCATATGGGGCCACGGAACGTGTAAGGGACGTGCCAAACTGGGTGCTGTGGGCGCATGCGAACGCTGGCATTTGCGCTTTCGGTAGGGCTCCCTGTGGGGTCACGAAAAGAATTAAGGGCGTGCCAGAATGGGTGCGGTGGGCGCATGCGAAAACTGGCATTTGGGCCTTCGGTGGGGCTCCCTATGCGGCCACGAAGCGTGTGAGGGACGTTGGGCGCATGCGAACGCTGGCATTTGGGCCTTCGGTGGGGCTCCGTATGGGGCCACGAAGCGTGCGAGGGGCATGCCAAAGTAGGTGCGGAGGGCGCGTGCGAATGCTGGCATTTGGGCCTTCGGTAGGGCTCCGTGGGGGGCCACGAAGCGTGTGAGGGGCGTGTCAAAATGGGTGAGGTGGGCGCATGCGTATGCTGGCATTTGGGCCTTCGGGGGGGCTCCGTATGGGGCTACCAAACGTTTGAGGGGCGTGTCAAAATGGGTGCGGTGGGCACATGCGAACGCTGGCATTTGGGCCTTTGGTGGGGCTCCGTGGGGGGCCACGAAGCGTTTGAGGGGCGTGTCAAAATGGGTGCGGTGGGCGCATGCGAACGCTGGCATTTGGGCCTTCGGTGGGGCTCCCCATGGGGCCCCGAAGCGTGTGAGGGGCGTGCCAAACTGGTGGCGGTTGGCGCATGCGATCGCTTGCATTTGGGCCTTCGGTGGGGCTCCGTGGGGGCCCACGAAGCGTGTGAGGGGCGGGTCAAAATGGGTGCGGTGGGCGCATGCGATCTCTTGCATTTGAAACTTCGGTGGGGCTCCGTGGGGGGCCACGAAGCGTGTGAGGGGTGCCAGAATGGGTGCGGTGGCCGCATGCGATCGCTTGCATTTGGGCCTTCGGTGGGGCTCCTTGTGGAGCCACGAAGCGTGTGAGGGGTGTGCCAGAATGGGTGCGGTGGGCGCATGCGAACGCTGGCAATTGGGCCTTCGGTGGGGCTCCGTGGGGGGCCACGAAGCGTGTGAGGGGTGTGCCAAAATGGGTGCGGTGGGCGCATGCGAACGCATGCATTTGGGCCTTCGGTGGGGCTCCCTGTGGGGCCCCGAAGCGTGTGAGGGGTGTGCCAAGATGGGTGCTGCGGGCGCATGCGAACGCTGGCATTTGGGCCTTCGGTGGGGCTCCCTGTGGGACCACGAAACGTGTGAGGGGCGTGTCAAAATGGGGGCGGTTGGCGCATGCGATCGCTTGCATTTGGGCCTTCGGTGGGGCTCCGTGGGGGGCCACAAAGCGTGTGAGGGGCGTGCCAAAATGGGTTTGCTTGGCGCATGCGAGCGCTGGTGGGGCTGCCTGTAGCTCCGCGCAGCGTGTGAGTGCTCTGCCGAAGCAGAGACATGCGGAGGGCAGGCGGAGGAGGGAGGAGGGGGAGGAGGAGGAAGGAGGTGGAAGGAAAGAACGCGGAGGTCAAGAACCCCCCAAAACCACAGGATGGTAGGGAAACATAGTCTGGGGACGATGTCGGGATTATTTTTCATTACTCAATCGCTTCGCTCATTCCGTCGGCGCATATTGCCCTGCCGCTTGGGGCCGGGTTGGGGTCTTTGGGGAGCCTCTGGTAGGCAGTTTTGAGTCCTCTTGGGGGCCTTGTTGGGGCCTCTTGAAGCCTTTTGGGGGCCTCTTGAGGCTTCTTGGTGTGCCTCTTGGGGGCCCCTTGGGGCCTCGCCTCTTGGGGCCTCCGGGGGCAACTTGGGTCTGAAGACTGGACTTTTCGGTTCCTGGTCCCTGTCTTGGGTGTCTCTTGGGGCCGTTTTGGGGCCCTCTTGGGCCATCTTGGGCGCCTCTTGGGCTGTCTTGGGGCCATCTTGGGCCGTCTTGGGGCCCTCTTGGAGGCTTCTTGGGCCGTCTTGGGGCGGTCTTGGGGGACTCTTGGGCCGTCTTGGTGCGTTGGAAAGCCGAAAAGACGAGAAACGTGGCACATGCGAAACATGCACGTTTTCCGAAGGGAATGGGGCTACTTTTTCTTGTTGGGGCCCTCGTGGAGAGCCTCTTGAGGCTATTGAGGCCTCTTGAAGCGTCTTGGCGGCCTCTTGGGCAGTCGTCGGGCCATCTTGGGCATCGTCGGCCGATCTTTCGAGGACTCCGAGGGCTCTTGGACCGTCTGGGCGCTCTCTTGAGGCCGTCTTGGGCGCCTCTTGGGCCGTCTGGGGGGCCTCCGGCATCTCTGGCAGGCACTTGCCGGGAGTTTTGCGGGGTTCTTGTCGCGTCGGGGCCCCCAGGGGCCGCTTCGCGTACTTGTTACCGGAGATCTTAGCACGCCTCTGGCCCGTTGGGCCGGCGAATTTTTGCATACTTGTTTGAATATTTTTGATTTGTTCTTCAAAATCCGCCTTTGGAAGGACATGCCCGACCTGATACGACGCACAGTGCGAGGCAGTCCGATGCCTCGACGCGATGCAGCCTGGTGCGGCCCTGGCCCGGCCAGCCCCTGGGCCAAGGATTGGCGTCGGCAAGCGTGGCAACAAGTGAGAGCAGCAGGAAAGTTAGCAGTATCGGGTCGTCGTGGTCGTGCAGCAGTTTGTTGAGTAATCCAGCAAGGTAGCTTGGCTAAAGTAAACTATGATGCAACCGTCTATGGAATGCCTCCGTCATCAGTGCAGGCCTGGCGGCGAGCGCTGGGCAAGACTCTTTCCAGTACCTTTGAGATGCCGCTGTCTGGACACGTTGCTACAGATCGAGCTGGGCGACAAGGATCCTGCAGTGGCACAAGTTTGGCGATCTTTAGATTCTTGGCTTACTATTATCACATCAGGAGCTCGAGCTCGTGCTCTAGCCCTTCGGGATTGGGACGTCCATCTCTGTCGAGCTCGCGCTCGACCTCAGCATCGTTGGAGGAAAGTTACGGGCCCCACGAGGGCCATCATCAATACTCTCTTGGACTTCAATTGGGATCCCACGGGGCCGTGGGACTGGACTTCGGACCAAGGGGAGCAGTTTTTGGCGACGGAGGAGATTCTCGAATCAAAGGTTTCCGACATAAACGACCTCAAGCGGGAGCTCGCCAGTTCTGTCAGGAGGAGGATCTGGAGGAAAGCAGCAAGCCGTCACGAGATCGAAGACGTAGCAGCAGGAGTATACCTCGATGACATACGCAGACAGTTGAAGGTTGCTATAGCAGCCGATCAGTACGCGTGGGCAGGCTCTCTGCTCACAGATTCCACGAGAGGCCAGGCCTCGCACCCGCATCAAGCAAGTTTGTCAATTGCCTGAGGATTATTCAGAGTTGTGTGATGTGGGGAGGAGAATGAGAACGACTTTCACAGGATATGGGGATGCAGATGTAACAAGGAGCTGCCCGCGGTCAAGTCGACCGACTTTCTATTGCCTCGCGCTTACACACACCACGAGGCCCAGCCGTCCTTATGGCTGCGAGGTGTCACGCCTGCTGCATGGACATCAGTTACCCCTCCACCGCACGAGGAAGACGCCGAGTTTCACGCACATGGCGAATTTCCAGTCTCCTCGGGCATCTTGGTAGGAGCGGGTGATGCGTCTGGCGGGAAGCATACGTCATCCGACCTTTTTCGGCGAGTTGCCTGGGCATACATGGTGTTCAGGCCGTTCGGCATCTCTGAGCTGGAACCACAACTATAAGTGGCCAGGCAAGTTCCAGGAGCAGTCTGGAACGAGCAGACTATACATCACGGGGAGTTGGCGGCCTTCCTGAAGTTTTTGGAGGACTCCCTCGAGGGCCTCTTCTTGATCTACGTCACAGATGGTTCGTGTGTCTCCCAAGGTTTCCAGAAGATACAGCACATCACGTTCCCAGATACGTAAAGAAATGAGTGGAAGAGAGTTCGAGCAGCAGTCGACCGTCGGTCAGTCAGCGTCTTGATGGTAGAGTCACATATGTCTGCTGAAAGGGCCGCTCTGAAGGGCACGCCTGTTTTCGCATATGTAGGCAACTAGTTAGCAGACAAACTAGCAGACGATGTAGTAGTTAGATATCAGCTATCCCCAGGCGAGGTAGAAGCCGTTGAGCTCGGCCTCGCCTTATCCGAGAGTATACGGAACCGAGCCACCGACGTTTTCCTAAGTAGATATGCCGAGCAGTCTCAGAAAGTTGGTCCCAGGATCCCTCGACGGCCTCGCCCGACGCCGAAGCCGAGGCCCAATGCCCCTGGACCAACGCTGAACTTCGGCCCAAAGATGACCAAGCTCATGGCGGACAGTGCCCATGAGATGCAGCCAGTAGAAACAGGTAATAGATTTCAATGCATCAAGTGTTTGTCGGTGGTCTCGATCAATTCGCACGGGGCAAAGCCCTCACAAGAGTTTCTGGGAACCCCCTGTGTGCCCGCCGAGCCTTGGTCTGGACCTGTCCACGGCGTGAAATCTGTGCGCGGTGCGTTCCTCGGGGCCTCGTTTGTGCACCCGTCTCACGAGATGGTGGTCACACAGAGAGGGACTTTCCTGTGCTTGAGCTGTGGGTCCCACGCCGCCCGCAGCATTCCGAACTTGTTGAAGGAGTGCCGGGCGCGCACATCCCGCAGGGCAGAATTTTCTGGACAAGAAATTCATGAAGGGCCCAGTTCGGAGTCCACTTCCAATCCCCCCACAACGGGAAGCCACTGTTTTTGAAACAGGCCACTGGTCATCGGAACGGTCCTCCTCCTCATCCGCCTCGAAGGTCAAGTCGCGAGGACCAAGGAAGATCTCCTCATCCCTCCTCCTCCTCACTCCTCACTCCTCCTCTTCCTCCTTCTCCTCCTCCTCCTCTTTCACTTGTTTTCTCTTGCTTCCCTTTCTTGCCTCCCGGAAAATCACCACCCACCAAACCACCCCAACCCATCCCGAAGGCCTCAACTCGCCCTCCATTTCCAGTGTGGGGGGTTTCGGGGAACATCTTAAAAACACATCTGGAATCCGTACCCCCCCCCCAACCCGAAGTTAGGGTCTTCGGATCGGGTTGGGGTGGTCTGGCAGGTAGTCAGCATTGGCCAGGCGGCGCACAAGAGGGGGTGCGGGCGCGGCCTAACCGAACCTTAGCAGACCATCCCCTTCACTGACGTCCCCCTCGCTTCGCCCAAAGACGCGTGCACGCGGTAGCGGATTACAAGTACACGCAGTTCAAGGCCAGGACCTCGCGGCCCTTTGGGAGGTTGCGGATTTCGTGGGATCGTGGGAGGTCCAGAGGAGTAGACTCACACGCGATTCAGCCCGAGATCTCGCGGCTCCCTCAATTGTCGCCACGCACGTGGGTCTTGGGAGGTCCAGCGGAGTAGATCGGACGGCACCAACTATACACCTACACCGATCTTGGGCTGGCCAGGATCGGTGCTAGTGTATAGTTGGCGCCCTCCTAGTTGAGTCACTCGCGGATCCAGCCAGGACCTCGCGCCTTTTGGGGGGGCTGCGAAATGCGCAATTGTCGCCGCTTTCGTGGGCTTCTGGGAGGTCCAGCGGGGTGGAGTTACACGCAGATCCAGCCGAGACTTCGCGGCTCCCAGGGGGGCTGCGAATGGCGCAATTGTCGCCTCTTTAGTGGGCTCCTGGGAGGCTTAACGGAGTGGAGTTGCAGGCAGATCCAGCTGGGACCTCGCGGGTCCCTGGGGCGCTGCGAATTGTGCAACAGTCGCCACTTTCGTGGGCTCCTCAGAGGCCCAGCGGAGTGACGTCTTCCGCCTCGCCGTCCTTGGGGGGCTCAGAATTGCGCAATTGTCGCCACGCTCGTGGGCTCCTGGGAGGTCCAGCAGAGTGACGCTGTGAGCAGATCAGAATGAAGCCTCGCCGCCCCTGGGGGGTGGCGACCCGCGAAATTGTCGCATGTCCATGCCGCACCCTCTCATCATCTACTTGACGGTAATGCGCTCTCGCAATTGCTGCGCTCAGCGCCGGGAGTTGTTCCGTGACTGCTCGCACGGCGTTGTTCTGAACAGCGAATGTAGCATTCGACGTTGACACTCCCGCTAAACATTCGTCCAGTTTTCCCTTCTCCATGTGTTTCTACACGCGTCGTTATGTTGCTTTCGTCTGCACGTGGCCGCTACCTGCCAACGATTTGTGAGTCGCAAAAGCGATGCTGCGATTGGGGACTATTTGACTGTGGTCTAGGTTTTTTTTGGCGGAAAGTTCTCATGGGCACGGCGTACAAGTTTGCGTTTGCATTGCGCGGCCCCATGCATAGTCGCCTCGTATGCGCAAAGAGTTGGGTACGGCACCGCGTAATTAATCTTGGAGGCGCGCTGGACAATCTTCCAGCAGTGCTGAAGCCCTTTTTGGGAAGCTCAGAGGGACACGTCGACGAAGTGAATCTGGGGCCGTCGTGGAGGATAGGGTGGCCCTCTCACTTCTGCGCATTCTTCTCGTCCCCGTACTTTTTCTTGATATTTCCATCCGTGCATGGCAATTGCTCGTGCATCCAGTTGCGCACAAACGTGGCAAATGTTGCGGAAAGATGTGGTACTCGATTTAGGCGGGCGGGCGGCGGGGATGGGGTCCACTGCTCCTGGGTAGTGTCGGAGATTGTCTTAGTGGCTTCATGGTAGGTGTACTACGCCAGCGGGATCATTGGGGACGGCGTGTGCGAGGCGATCCGTCACTATCAGGGATGCCTTTCGGCAACGTCAGGCGTCTCTTCGGAATGTCGGTGGTGCGGAGGAGCTCGTTATCGTGGTTCGTGCCAGTTTCCGAGCAGAGCGGGGGACCCTATTTCCTTGTTTGCCCTGGCCGCTTGGTCGTGCGAACGCTACTACACACTCTTCGGGTGAGGTGGATGTGGCATTCCGGCAGCGGGACACGTCGGCGCCTCTTCTGACCCTTTTGAAAAATCAAGTGCCTGCGGCACTCCAAAAGCATTTGCCAGCCTTAGGAAGTCAAGGTTGCGCTAGGGACTTGTTTGCCCGCGGAGTCCACCGAAACCCTCCCCAAGCAATTCCATTCGAAGGGTTTCGGAGGAGGCCGGCCTTTCTGGAGAAAACAGGGCCCTGGCGAGACTGGATTTTTTCGTAATGGTAGCCAGTCTCAGGGCCAACGCAGGAGGAGGAGGAGGAGGAGGAGGAGAGGAGGAGGAGGAGAGGAGGAGGAGGAGGAGGAGGAGGAAGGAGGAGGAGGAGGAGGAGTGAGGAGTGAGGAGTGAGGAGTGAGCAGGAGGAGTGAGGAGTGAACAGGAGGAGGACTGAGGAGAACTGCCCCGATCCTCGCGACTTGACCTTGGACGAGGGGCATCGTCAGACGCGCGCACCCGCCCCAGAAGCTGTTCATTGCAGGGGGCGCGCGCCCAGGCCAGGCACAGACGGATGCGCGAGCCCTGTGGAGCACATCGGCCGTCCGCCTCTCGACTGCACGGGGCTGCTCAACGGCTCGCTTTGTGGACCGCCTCGGGGGTCCGCGTCCCGTGGTTCTCGGAAACGACAGGGCCGTTTTGCTCACGTGTTCGCTTTACCGCCTGTGCTTTCGAGAGAAGGCGCCGTCCTGTCTCCGGTTCGTCGCTGTCGGTTTGTTGGCTCAGGTTCCAGCCTCCATCACAGTTTGGTTTCTGCGTTTTACCACCTTCATTCTCAAGTTTTAGACGTGTGTCGAAGAATAATGTACGACATATGCATAATGTTTAGGCGCTCCGCGCGGATTTCTTGAATCCTCGCTGGACCCCCCAGCGGCGCCTCCGGCACCGCCCTTGGCGCGCTCCGCGCGCCAGGGAGGGGGTTCTAGAAATTAACGCGAAGCGCCAAAACATTATGCTTATGCCGTTTTCTCTTCTTCTCCTTCTGGCTGCCGAGGAGGAAGTCCAGACAGCAGTTGTCCTGTCGAACTTGTCGAAATCAAGGGTTCCGCGGGCCATGGCTTCCCCGGCCGAAATGAGATCGGAGCCAGTGTCTGATGCGAGCGTCCCTTGAAGGGAGAGGCGTGACCATCAGCCCAAAGAGTGTGTACACGCAAGCGAGGACGAGGAGGTGGACTAGGAGGAGGAGGCGGAGGCGGAGGCGGAGGTGGACGGGAGTAGGAGGAAGGAGGAAGGTGGAGGAGGAGGAGGATGCTCAAGCTCAGTAGAAGCGGCGGGGGTGGAGCAGGAGGAGGATCATGGAGGAGGAGAAGGAGGAGGCGGAGGAGGAGGAGGAAGAGGAGGACGAGGACGAGGACGAGAAGGAGGCGGAGGAGGAGGAGGAGGAGGAGGAGTAGGAGGAGGGAGAGGAAGAGGAGGACGAGGACGAGGACGAGAAGGAGGTGGAGGAGGAGGCGGATTCGGAGGCGGAGGCGGTGGCGGTGGTGGAGGAGGAGAGGAGGAGGTGAGGGGAGGAGGAGGAGAGGAGGAGGAGGAGGAGGAGGAGGAGGAGGAGGAAGAGAAGGAGGAGGAGGCGGAGGCGGAGGCGGGCGGAGCGGAGGCGTAGAGGGAGGCGGCGGAGGCGGAGGGGGAGGCGGAGGGGGGGAGGATGATGATGATGATGATGATGATGATGATGATGATGATGGAGGAGGAGGAGGAGGAGGATGAGGAGGAGGTGGAGGAGGAGGAGGAGGAGGAGGAGGAGGAAGAGGAGGAGGAGGAGGAGGAGAAGGAGGAGGAGCAGGAGGAGGAGAGGCGGAGGAGTAGGTGAAGAGGAGGAGGAGGAGGAGGAGGAGGAGGAGGAGGAGGAGAGGGAGAGGAGGAGGAGGGAGGAGGAGGAGGAGGAGGAGGAGGAGGAGGAGGAGGAGGAGGAAGGGAGGAGGCCAGCACCTAGCGTTTTATGTTGCACGACGCGGGGAGGTGCGGGAATTGGATGCGAGAGTGTGGTGCGAGGGTGTGGTGCGCATCAGACGAGTGGCAGGTGGGCTCGCGAGAAGCTCTGGAGTCTCCGCGAGCTTGTGTTGGCCCTCGGGGGTGTCAGAATAATCAATTCGCCAGGCGAGTGACCCAACCCCGAGCAGCTTCCTGCAACGTTGGTGATGAACCTCCCGTGTGAGGGATGGCCGAGGTGGGACGGGAGACGCGTGCAAATGTTCAAACTGCGGGGTAGGTGGAGCTCCCTCCGGGGCGCGAACCGTGTGAGGGGTGTGCTGACATTGGCGGGGGGGTCGCCTGCAAACTTCCCAGTATGAGCGTAGGTTGAGCTCCCAAATGGCTACGACACGTGTGAGGAGTGCATGAAAGGGTGAGGGACATGCAACCTGGGGGGCGCTTGCACACTTCCCTAATGAGACCGCCGGTGGATATCTTCAATGGGCACTGCGAGGGGTGTGCCGAACCTGATAGGGCACTTTCCTATTGTGACCGCAGGTGCATCTCCAAGAGGCACGACATGTGCGAGGGGTGTGCCGAACTTGGCGGGACGACGCATTCAGACTTTTTCGCTAGGGCCGCAGGTGGGGCTCTATAAGCGGAGCGAAGCGTGCGAGAGGTGTTCCGAAATGGGCGGGGTGATCCATCCTACTTCCCCACTGCTTGGCATCGCTCGGACGTGTGCATTTTTTCTCGGCGGGGGCCATCGAGGACCATCCTGGACCATCGAGCAAGCAAATCACGCACGAAACCGAAACAAGCACGGGAAATGGACGTCCGAGCGACGGCAAGACTGGCGCCGTGCGCGGAGCTTTCTATGGGGAGCGGAGCGCGTGAAGAGTCTGCGGTGCCACGCGGTCGCTCCCATTGAGACTGTAGGTAGTTGGCGCTCCCTACAGGGGCAGGAGGCGTGTGAAGGGAGCTCTAAAATGGGCGCGGTGGTGCCCCGCGGGCGCGCCCACTGAAGCCGCAGCTGCACCGCAGTTCTTTGTTGTTTTTTCTCCTCCTAGTCATCCTGTTGTTCTTCATCCTCCTTCTCCGCACTTCTTTTGGCTTCCGAGGCGCCGTTTTTTGGAAACGCCGCACGCAGCATTGTCAGACACAGATTTGTGACATGTGGGTCGGCCCTCTGGGGCATATCGTTTTGGTCGACCTCTTTTGGGAGCTCTGGGAGGCCTCTTTCGGGGCCTCTTGAAGGCTTGTTGGGCTTTCCTGTGGGTCGGCCAATCCCGCCACCGTGCTTGGTTTTGGTCTCTGGGGCATTTCTTCTTGGTCGACCTCTTTGGGCGGCTCTGGGAGGCCTCGTTTGGGGCGGGCCCCCCTGAGTGCTTGTCAGGGCTCATTCCGATTCCTCCGATCCGATTCGATTTCGATGGCTTCCGATTCCAGTTCGATTCGACTCGGGATTCCGATGTGGGTTCCAATTTCTGGTTGGAGGCATGCTAGTCTGCCGATTTCCGCCGATTCGACTTTTCCCGACTCGGCTGCCGCTGAGGGCCTCTTGGCGTCTCTGCCTGCAGGCTTCGTTGGTGCCTTTCGTGCAGGCCTGCTGACGGCCTCGGGGGTCCTCTTAGGGATTTACGTCGGGCACGTCCCTCTACAGGGAGGAATATTCAAGAGTCGTCAAAAAATGGGATGGGGGCGATGTTTCGACTATTTCGGCTATGTGTGAATAATCTTGTGACTATTTTTTATCTTTCGTCCAAAATCCGTACGTAGGAGGACATGCCCGACCCAGGCTCCACGTGTCAGTCAAAGCTCCCCGGCTCTTCTTGGGGTCTCGGTGGCCGTTTTCGGGGGCCTCTGGGACCGTGGACAGAAATGGCGAGCATCTCAAATCATACGACCACTTGCTGCAAGACGGCCCAGGAGGCCTCCAAGAGTGCTCCTGCACGGGCTCTTGGGATCGTCTTCGGACGCGCTGGAGTCCTTGCCTTCGACTGGGCCTCCGAGGCCTTTGAACATGTCTAGCGGGGAACGCCAACAGACCCATAAACATTCCGAGGAAGTCGGGAGAGGCGCCTGCTCACGGGCACTCGCCATGTCAGTTGAAGAGTCTTGTACCGGGAGGATTTGACTCAACTCAGTGCCTCGCACCATCGTGGTGGAACTATAGGGAGATCGTGATTTAGATGTCCTATCCGGTCATGGACAACGATGATGAGTTGAGACAGCTGTCTGCGTTTGAACTAGACAGGGGCAAGCAAAAGGAATGCGGATCGGGAGTCCTATATGGGGATCTGGGGATAGCATCGAGCGGAGAGAGGGGGGGGGGGAAATTGAATGGGCAAGGAGGGAAACCAGCAAGCGAGGGGAATCGTAGTTGCCTGGGGCGGCGCTCAAAGTGGAGCCCCCGCTGGCCCAGAGATAGCCTTCCGCAACCCTTGCGCCCCCGTGGAGGAGGTTGGTGGATTTCTTCGAAGAGTGACGGCGCACCGCGCGTGTCTTTCCCTTGCCCATCGCTTGGAACTTTTTATGTTTGCTGGGCGGCCGTCGTGTCTGCAGACACCAGTGCGTTGAGCCTTCCCATTTGGAAAGGTGTCCCTCTTGTCCTCCACCCTCCTCTGGCAAGTCCCCTGGTCCACTTGAGGCCTGCTGTCAGGAACTTTTGCTTGGCATCTCGCGGCGGCGGCTCCTGCGACACGCCATATCTTGAAAGCTGACGCTGTACCGCCCCTGAGGAGGCTGCATTCGCAGCGGAAAAACACGCTCGGGATGTCTACAAACACTTGGGAATGTTGAAAGCGTGTCGCGCCAAAGATTAGCGGCATGGCGCGCTTCACCAGCTCCTTACGTTGAGGCCCGTTGCCTGGTTCGGCCACGCGCAGAGGGAGGTAGGGGGAGGGGGGAGGCTTCTAGAAGGTGCGGGCCGTCTCTATGGATGTGGGGCCGGCGCCTTCTAAGATCAGCCTTCTTTTAAGAAGCCTTCCCCCCTCCCGCTACCCTTTTCTGCGCGCCGCCAATTCTGAGAAGGCCTGTTTCCGCAGGCGATTTTTCCATTCCAGTACCGGAGTTCCGCCCAAAAAGATTGGCCATTCAGAAAACGGTGGGAACTTTGGAATACACTCCCAGGGGGCTAGTCGAACGCACCCCTACCGAGGCTGGACGCTCTCCCATCGTATAGCCCAGGGTCCTGCCCCATATTCTTGGCCCAGCCGAAGCACTCCCTATACCCCCTTGTAGCTTTTCGCCCCCAGCCTGTTTTTCATGGAAACGGAGCCCAGAAACGGCCGCGGAGGGCCGAGATCGAATGAGCACCGCCGGCCGAAACGATCAAAGCGTCGGACACTTGGTGCAATACTCCGCGTCCCGATCGGCCTTGCTGCAGGGCTGGTCGGGTCGCCTGTGCTTCGGGGGCAGCGGTAGGGGGGGATAGGCACAGGGGGGGATGCATCGACCTCGACTGGATATACAATGGACGATACATCGCCGATGCACCGAGGATATCTGGGTACGCTGCCCAAGGACATACATGGGCGATGAATCGAAGATGCACGGGGCGGTCTGCATCGGGGATGTGTCGACGATGCATGGGCGATGCATCGGCCACTCGAGGTCTATGCATCCCCCTCCGATGCCCATCCCCGCCCTGCTCGGAAGCTGGGCGAGGGCTGGCAAATCCGTGGCTGCTAGGACGGTCTTCTCGGAAGAGCAAAAACAACTTCCTGGAATCAGCCTCAGCGCACTGAAGAGTGAACGAGCTGCTTCCCGGAAGTAAAAAACACGATTTCCCAGAGCTCCGTTTCAGCAGCCACGGGTTCGCCAGCCTTCGCCTGTCTTCTGACCTACCGTCGGCGTCCCCCCAACATACTTATACTATGTGTTCTTCGCCCCCCCAGGGGCGACGCGCGCACCGAGAAGTCTTATAGTATATGCGTCGTGGCGGGCGCTTGCTGGCCACACCGCTCGAGAAACGATATACTACAAGGTGAGTATACTACATGTTCGGGTCGGACGCGCGCCTCCAAGGAGGACATATAGTATTCGTATGTCTCTGTGCGTCCCATACCGTTGCGCCTCGGTGCTGGCATCGCTCGGACGTCTGCACTTTTTCTCGGCGAGAACCATCGAGGACCATCCTGCAACAAAACCACGCACGAAACCGAAACGCGTACGGGACATGGACGTCCGAGCGACGGCAAGTCTTCCGACATACCGCTGCGCCTCGGTGCTGCTGCCCGCCGCCCGCCTCCCGTCGAGCTCCGCCCTGCCGTCGCGCCCGGCGGTGCCGATCCTCCGCGGGCGGCGGAGGGCCGCGCGCGCCCGAGCGCGCTCCGAGGGGGCCGGCCGGGGGCCGTGTCCTGGTCGGTGCCAGGCACGCCTGTGGGCTTTAAGGCGGGCCTGTCCCTCTACGGGGGGGAGAGTCTCAGACATAGTCAAAACATAGTCAGGGGACGATGTGTCGAGTATTTCTGTCCCTTTTGGAGTATCGTTTTTGTATTTTTTATTTTTCGTCGAAGTCCCCCTGTAGGGGGGGACACGCCCGACTTAAGCCTGTGGTCAACAGCGGATCCTATTCATTTTGAGCGGGACTCGCTGTCCACGTCGCCGCGGCATGTGCCCATTGGAGAGAAGGCCGCCGGTCCAACAGCGGCCGCTGTTGGTTTTGGGACAACATTTGTTGTTGGGCATTGTACCCATATTCTTTCCGTACCCATTTCGGGCGTCCAAAGATGATGAGTGGAGACAGTTGTCTGCGTTTGAAAAAGGCAGGGGCAAGCAAAAGGAGTTCGGATCGGGAGTCCTATATGGGGATAGTATCGAGCGGAGAGAGGGGGGGAATTGAATGGGCAAGGAGGGAAACCAGCAAGCGAGGGGAATCGTAGTTGCCTGGGACGGCGCTCAAAGTGGAGCACCCGATGGCCCAGAGATAGCCTTCCGCAACCCTTGCGCCCCCGTGGAGGGGGTTGGTGGATTTCTTCGAAGAGTGACGGCGCACCGCCAGGCGCGCCAGGGGGCTCGCACCTCCCGAGCCAGGCACGCCTGTGGGCTCGCACCTCCCGAGGGGCGCGAGCAGGCGGGGAGGTCCAGGTCCAGCAGAAGAGAGCAACCACAGCGGAGGGGTCTTTTTGGGGAGGGCCTCTCGCGGCAGGAAGCCCATGGACTTCGACATGAGCACCATGGCTGTGGCTGTGGTCGATTTGGTCGCCTTGACACACCCGCATCGGCCTCACCGCCCACCGAACCACCCCAACCCAACCAGAAGGCCCCGATTTGCCCTCCATTTCCTGTGGGGTGTCGGGGAACATTGAAACAACACATATGAAGCCCGTACCATCCCCCAACCCGAAATTCGGGTTTTCGGGTTGGGTTGGGGTGGTCTGGTAGGAAGGCACGACCATACCCAGGGACTGAGCTGGTGCCGGTAATCGGAACGCTGCGGCCATGCGCAAGGCTTACCCGTGGACGTACATCCTCGGGGTGGCTGCGGCCGCTTAAGTTGCCCCCCAAGGAGGGGTGCCCGCCACCTCCCTTCCTCCTCCTGCTCCTCCTCCTCAGCCGCCCTGGCACAGGTCCCTTCACACACCCTGCGCGGCCTCAGGGATGTGTGTTCTCCCCTACCCAGCGCCCACACTCCCTTCCATCTAGGCACTCCACGTCGCGGCGTGCGGCCCGCAGCCATGCATGCACCTCTCCTCTTCATTGTGTTCATTGTCGCGTCCCTTGTGCAGAGCGGTAGAGCAGTGGAAAGCTCTGAAGCATATCAGACCAAAGCTACCAAAGCTTTTGTCCCTATTTCGGGCACCCGGCTACGACGGCGTCACACGGATGGGCAGTGGGACATGCATGCGCATATTCTGAAGTGGGGATATGGAAGGGGGACACGATCTCGACGAAGGCTCTTTTGTTCCTGCCATATTGCACGGATTCATGCACAACCCGCTGGCGTACAAGGACGAATTGGAGCGCTGGAAACACGATCAGGCCGCTTTCATATGCTGAGGTGTGATGCTTATCTCCCAGGTCGACCGAAGGTGGCAAAGGAAATGCTCACGTATAAGAAGATGGTGATGCAGCCTAACTGGTGTTCGATTGTCTTGGGTGGGGATATCAATGGATATGCGGGAGTACCTGCACCCAATGTGGGGCAGCAGAAGCATTATTGTATATCGCTGATGAGAGATACTATGGAGAAATACAACATGTGTCGTGACCTGAGGGATCCCCAGAAGGCCCACCAGCACCAGTATGGGTTTGAGAAGAGCCCAGTGAAGACAGGTCTCGCTGTGGACTTGAATTTCAGGATCGTATTGCGTGCTAACACCTGCATAGGCGGCCAGGACTCCTTTCATGGGCGAGCTTCGAGTTCTTGCATTGATTACCGTGGCGGTTCGCGAGCATGTCTAACAATCTCAATGGATTCGTGTATTTTGAACAAGCGAGGTCGGCAACTTCAAGTGGGCGCCAGATATTTTATTGTTCTTCCTTGGGGAGGAAGTGCGCCCTGTATTCAGCGGAATCAGGATACGGTTGTTCGAGGTGTGGTTGATGGGCTTTGGCGTGAACGAATGTTTATAAGAAGTGGAGGATTATTGCTACCAGTATTTCTTGCGATGGAAACAGTATGAAGTATTGGTTAAACCCGATGAGGCTGGGCAGTATTTGGTGAGTGGAGTTCAACAGATGGCTTTTGGTTATTGCCAAAAATATTCAGAAGAGAACCACAAATCTCGAATGGCTCGGCAGCAACAACGGGAACTGGTGAGTCAATGGGCTATTGTGCAAACAAATACTGGATCGTTTGGTTCTGAGGCGCAGATTGCGGAGACTATGGGTTTAGAGCAGCAGTTGTGGCGATTGACCAAGGACCTCCACAGAGTCAAGGAGCAGTCCCCGGTTACACATATTGACAGCTTCCAAAGTTCGACATTCGTTCTACATGTATGCGATCGTGCCCGTCGGGGAGCTGCTCAACGCGCTGGGCCCCAAGAGCCTTATGAGGATGGGGATCGAGCCGAAGCTATGCATGCACCTCTCTTATTCATTGTGTGCCAAATCGCGCCCTTTGCGCAGAGCGATGGAGCAGTGGAAATCTCTGAAGCATATCAGACAAAACATTTTGTCCTTCCTATGGGTACCTGGCTACGACGGCGTCACATTGATGGGCAGTGCACGAGCATCCCCGACGCGCAGGCGCGCATTTTGGATTGGGGATATGGAAGGGGATCTCGACGTCGACGATGGCTCTTTCGGCTTTGCCATATTGCGCAGATTCATGCACCGCCCGCAGGACTACAGGGACAATTAGGAGCGATGGAAATAAGATCAGACCGCTTTCATCTGCTGTGGTTTGTTGCATATGTTCCAGTTCGACCGCAGGCGGCAAAGGAAATTCTGGTGTACAAGAAGATGGTCATGCAGATGCTAGTATGGATGGACCAAGGTTGTAGGCTTCAACCTAATTGGTGTTCGATTGTTTTGGGTTGGGATGTTAATGACCACGTGGGGGCACCAGCGCCCACCGTTGCGCAACAGGAGAATCACTGTATGAAGCAGATGAGAGATTTTATGAAGAAATACAACACGCGTAGTGCCAACACGTTCATGAGTGCTCGCGTTGGTTATCGTGGAGGTCAGCGAGCATGTTCGGCAATCTTAATGAATTCATGTATTGTGAACAAGCGAGGGCGACAACTTCAAGTGTGCACCATATATATTCTGGATTTTTTAGGGAGGAAGTACTCGTAGTCAGTGGAACTCTGATACTTTTGTTCGAGTTGTGGATGATGGGCTTTGGTGTGAACGATTTCTGAAAGAAGTGGGGGATTACTACTGCCAGTCTCTTCTGAGATGGAAACAGTACGAAACATTGGTTACACCCGATGGGGACTGGCAGCACTTGGTGAGTGAAGTTCAACAGATGGCCCTTGGTTATTTCCAAAAAGAAAAGAATCCGAGCGCAGTGCTGGGCCCTCCGTCACTCATGGTGGCCGCGGCGGCGATGACAGTCTTCATCCAGCAGACAGTGGCGAAAGAAGCACCATATATTCAAGCAGAGGTTACAGGCCTCAAGTATTGGGTCGAGCGGCCCCGCACTGAGAAGATAGAGAAGTGGCGGCGGAGTACATCAAGTACGGGCGAGCGAAGACCACGTTTGCCAAGGAGGGGGGGGAGACCAATCACAAAGCCAAGGAGCAGATCGCAGATTCAATCTGCGCAGACTGACAGCTTCCAAAATTCGTCATTAGTTCTACATTTATGCGTTTGTGCCCATCGGGGAACCGCTCAATATCTTGATCACCAAGAGCCCCACGAAGATGGGGCTCGCGCAGAAGTTAGGCCCGCCGCCGCGAGGGGGGTCCAAGAGGAGGCTCCAGAATTCCCCGACATGACGGCTGAAAGAAGGCAAACACAAGAAAGGGTAGGCGTGGGGCCCTGTGGTGTTCTGAGGTCAGCTGGTAGCAGTAGTAGCCATTCGCCAGGTTCTGTGAATGATCCTGTGAATGGGGGGTTTAGGCAGTGTACCTCTGAAAGGAGTTCAGCTTCAGAGGCCTAGGCTCCCCCTGCAAGTCAGCCAAAGAAGGGGAAGGTCGTGGTATTGGCCAGACAAATGAGCTGGGGCCTTTACTAGATCTTTGTGACGTTTCCCCGCTTGCCTCCGCCTTCCTGTTCCTTTCCGCCTCTCCTCCTGTGGTGTTGTGTCTCCCCTTTCTCTCTCTCTCTCGCTCCGTGTGTGCTGTGTTTGTGTGCGTGTGTGTGCGAGCTGAGACGCTTTAACTTCTCACTCTCGGGATCCAGTGCCACTGCGCACTATCTGGGATGATTTCGTCAGGCTTCTCGACCCTGACGATTTCTAAGGTGTTCCCCGATGAGAAGCCTAGTCGTGACGGGAGTGCCGACTCTGGATTTTCGCGAGGGGATCTGCCCTCTCTATGCGCACAGCGGTCACACGTAATGGGATGTTCATTGCTGACTTGACCAGATGCTGAGTACCACCACCACCACCACCTCCTCATGCTCCTCCTCATCCTACCGCTACTCCTGCAACTCTCATCTTCCTCCTTCTCCTCTTCTTCCTCCTCCTCCTCCTCCTCCTCATATTCCGCTTCCTGCTCCTCCTCCTGCTCCTCCTCCTCCTCCTCCTCCTCTTCCTCTTTCTCCTCCTCCTCCTCCTCCTCCTCCTCCTCCTCCTCCTCCCCACTTCATGGGAAAATTTGTTGTTTCGCCGGCGGCGAGGCAGAGGCAGTCCGCACCAGCGTGGAGCAAATCGTGGCAACCGATAGCGAATTGTCCAGCGTGCAAGATGAGGAGAAGAAGACGAGGTCGGCCGCGCGCGGGGAGGAGGGGGAGGGCGATCAAACGGTGGAGAGCTCCACCATGAGCGGGCCAGAGCGGCCAGCCGGGGCAGCGGGGGCCGCGGCCTCGTCATGTGAAAACACGACGGGCGGTTTTGGGGCAGTTTTCGGCTTCCAGGGGCCTTCACGGGGCCATTGGACCGTCGGAGTACTACTCGGGACGAGGAGCCGGGGATGGGAGGTCCAGATCTCCGAGGTCGATTCGACGTAAGAGTGACCTTTCGCCGGAGGGGCTTTGGGTGCGGGCACACTGGGGTTCCCAGATGGCCGAATGCGATGCGAGAGCAGCGCTCTGCGCGCTCGGGTTGGGCCTCTCCGCGGCCCCCGAAAGTCGCGCACCCAATGCCACTCTTGCCTAGGGCCAATGTGTGTAGCCCACAAGGGTCCACTTCGTGAGCAAATATTCGACGTCGGAGTTGTCGGGGGCTGGGGGGCAGACGGTCCACAATCAAAAATGAAAAAACGCGCATAAGCAAAGAATATCTGATTCCCAGGGACATGGGGAAAAATCTGGGAATTGAGGGGGGAGACGAACATCTAGAGAGTATGGAAAAGATATGGAATCCTGGTATCTGTGTCTATGTATGTGCGTGTGTCCCTGGGCCCCTTGACACAAAAGCGGGGGGGAGGGGTGGCCGTGGGCCCTGACCCCCTGGGGTCCGTCCGGCTCGCTACTCCTTTCGAGAGATCGTCGATACGACGGGCGCCCCGAGGGGGGTAAGGAAGCACAGCCCCCCCAGTTGTCAGAAGAGGAAAATGGTACCCATAGCACTACCCTTCCCTCGTTCTCCCCTTTTTGGACCGCCCGGGAGGCCCGCGTCGCCACCGTTAGACTCGCCTCGAAATCCTGGTCGGAGAGGTCCGGAGAGTTGCGGTATCCGTACCTCTTGGTTTCCCTAGTAGGGGAACGCAGTTCTCCGAGTTGTGGCCGGTCGGGGGGGAAGGGATCGGACGGGGCCGTTCCAGAGAGTTCCGGAACGCTCCCAGAGCGTTCTGGGACGCTCCGCGAAGGCCGCGACACCCAATATTTCCTCCAGAGCCGCTGGATCTCAGAGACCCTCGGTTTATCCTCACCTTGATTTGCCCTCGTCCTGGCTTCGGCTCGGGGGAAAAGAAAGGAGGGTTTGGGGCATGACCTGGCACCGGAGCTGGTTTGTCTGTTTCTGGCGGCCTTGCGCCTGGCGCCCGACTGCGAGAAGAGAGGAGATGGACGGGGGATTGGCATCGCTTGGACGTTTGCCTTTCATCTCGGCGAGTACATTCGGGTCGCTGAAGAACGAACCCGTCCCGTTTCGTTGGGGAGGGGCACCGAGTTTGTTGATTGTTTTGCAGTTTTCCTTCAGGTTTACCCTAGGCTTTCCGTGGGAAGATGAAGATTCACTTATGGGAAAAAGGGGCTCGTTCCTTATTCAGGGTCCAGTGTTTCGACTGTACCATCGAGGAGCGTATTGGATCATTTCTCGACGGCATGAGCGCACGAGGCCGAAAAGTGCACGGGGAGTGGCTGCCCGAGCAATGGCAAGGGGGGGGGAAGCGGAGGGGATCGGCGGCGACGTCCGAGCCCTGCCCTCGCCGATCAGCGATGCTCGACGAGCCCGAACCCTCCGAGGAGGAGGGCGAGCAGTGAGTCGGGCGTGTCCCTCCACAGGGGGAATGCTCAAGAGTAGTAAACAATTAGTCCGGGGACGAGTTCTTGACTAGTTTTGAGCATTTGGGGGGCATGTTTTGAGCATTTGTTATTGTTCGCCCCAAAGTCCCCTGTAGGGGGACACGCCCGACTTAACCCTCGCCGATCAACGATGCTCGAGGAGCCCGAACCCTCCGAGGAGGAGGGCGAGCAGACAATTGGGCGACGCAGTTTTGCTGCCATTCTCGGCGCTCGACGGCCGCTTTCGGGACCCTGGGCCGTCAAAAAAAATCTGATCCGGCACGAAAAGCTGCGCCGGACCCCGAGGGGTCCGGGGACAGATTTGGAGCGGATTTGGACTCGTCCACCCAACCTCGCCGATCAACGATTCAGGCAACTCGTTGGGCGGCGGGGGTAGGGTTTGGATGTCGCCACCTATGGGGAGGAGGGGGGGGGGCGGGATTGTGGGGGGAGGGTGTGGTTGAGGTGCAGGGAGGGTACAGTCGAGGCGCTGAAGGAAGGACCACTCTGGGCTCAGGAGGAGCTCTGGTTTTCGGGCCGTTCCTCAGATTCAGGTCGGGGAACCTATTCGTAGCCGAGGCTCGCCGTGGTCAGGAGAGCCCCTTCGTTCCTTATCTGGCGTCCCTTATGGCAGCGCGACAGGTGCAGAGAAAGGGCAGAGGTGAGGGAGGGAGGGTTTCGCGCGGGCGGAGGGAGGGGCGGAAGCGGGCGGACAGGGGAGCACAAGGGAAGGGAGGGACAGGAGCAAGGATGGAGCGAGGCCTGGGAGGCGCAAGTTTTGTTGGGGGGGCGATGGTCGAGATTGATTGGTAGGTTGCCCCTGCCAGATTCGTGATACCCTGACGTCCCGTGCTTCGCGGCTCATGCCTTCTGCATTCCTGTGGCACCCCAGACATCCGCCGATATCCGCGGCACCAAAGGTCCCGACCCCTTCCCCGGGGGTGATTTTTCGTCCCGGATCCATGCTTGATGGTCCCTGGGCCCGATAGCGGACCCCGGAGGCCGAAGTCCAGGAAAACCTTCCAGATTGAATTAAGCCATATCTTCGGATCTCTGGGACTGTAGCCCTCGGAAGGGTCTCGTGTCCGCTCGCGTGTCCTCTCCACCGTGAGGATGCCTGGGGCGCTTCAGGGGTTTCTGAGATGACCGCGGCGCTTGCGAAGGGGATACGGGGGCTCAGAAATGATGCGAAGGTTTGTTGTGTATGGCCTAGCCTTTAGCTCATAAGTGTGTCGCAGGTGCCCTTCTGAGTGGTCAATCGGCTCTGGCGATCCAGCCTCGAGGGTGCGAAGTTGGAATCGCGCTCCGTGCACCGCGGTGTGGGCTGTTCCAGAGCGAGGCGCGGGAGGAGGAGGAGGAGGAGGAGGAGGAGGAGGAGGAGGAGGAGGAGGAGCAGGAGGAGCAGGAGGAGCAGGAGGAGGAGGAGGAGGAGGAGGCGGAGGAGGAGGAGGAGGAGGAGGAGGAGGGAGGAGGGAGGGAGGGAGGGAGGGAGGGAGGGAGGAAGAGGAGGAAGAGGAGGAACAGGAAACGGAATAACAGTACTAATAAAGGAATACGAATGAAACGTACACAGAAGAAGGAGAAGAGGAGGAGAAAGAGGAGGAGGAGGAGGAGGAAGGAGGAGGGAAGAGGAGGTGGAGGAGGGGGAGGAGGAGGAGGAGGAGGAGGAGGAGGAGGAGGAGGAGGAGGAGTGAGGAGGAGGAGGAGGAGGAAACGGAATAACAGTAACATGAAATTGCAGAAGAAGGAGAAGAATAGGAGGAAGGAAGAGGAGAAAGAGCAGGAAGAGGAGGAGGAGGAGGAGGAGGAGGAAGGAGGAGGGAAGGGGATGATGATGAGGAGGAGTGAGGAGGAGGAGGAGGCGGAGTGAGGAGGAGGAGGAGGAGGAGAGGGAAGAGGAGGATGGAGGAGGACGAGAACGAGGGACGAGGAGGAGGAGGAGGAGGAGGAGGAGAAGAGGAGGAGGAGGGAAGAGGAGGAGTGGGTGGCAGATGTCCCAGCGGGGGGCGTGGGCCTGCTTCGCCCAGGACGTAGTCATCAAGGGCCTGATAGCCGTGGAGCACCCTATCCGCGAGGAGTGGGCCAAGGCCGCGGCGGCGCGCCCGCGGCCTGCGTTGGGCGGACGGACCCTGCTTCCCTCGGCATCGTTCGGCCTTTTCCGCCTCCTCTTCTTCCTCCTCCCCCTCCTCATTGTTTCTCCTCCTCCTTCTCCTCCTGTTCTCCAAGCCCCCGTGGTTCTGTAGGGCGGGGAGGGGCTCAGCAGCAATGGTGCCATGTTGCATTGCTTCTCTTGCTTCTCTTCTGCTGTAGCGTGAAGGGAGGCGGGCTGGCGGGCTATGCTTCGTGTCCTGGGATACAATCCAATGCATTGCTGCACGTCGGAGAGAGTGGAGGAGGTGTTGAATGAAACTCGGAACTTCGATGTCGTTCTCCTCGCGGGCACCCGCTGCGGGACCCGACTCGCGGACGCCCAGGCTCTTACGCGTCGCGCGGGGGGCCGCCTCCTGATCGAGGCTCCGCACACCGTGCCCCCCTTCTCCAACCCCAGCTGCGGCTGCGCTGTCGCCCTCGGCCCGATCATCAAGGCAGGGGACATTCGGAGGGTGTGGGGGAGCCCGAAGGAGGCGGGAGGTAGAGGAGTTGCTGTACGTGTTAAGCGAGGTCCTCTAGACTATTGTGCTATCTGTTTGTACTATCCCCCCAAGCCGTCGAGCAAGCAGAAGTCGGCTTACTTCAGGACGGTCAAGCTGTTGACTGATTGGCTGCACGGAATTCTAGGGGAGCTCCCAGCAAGGTGTCTGCCTCTGGCCTTCGGGGACATTGGCGACGGGATGGGGGAGGAGTGGCGCGACGGTTCCTGGCAAAAGGTTGAGCCTCCCGCGGCGGGGGCCCCTGCCCAGGAGAGGTTCGTGAACGACGCTGGCAATCTTTTCCCGCTGGCCCTCGAACGACACCACCTAGTGGCTGCTAGCGCTCGCTTCCGGGGGGGAAATTCTCACTTCGGGGACCACGGTGCCAGCCGACTGGACTACGCATGATGCTATGCGGGGGCTCGGTGCGAAGCTCCAACCCATCAAGGGCCCCCCCCCGCGTGATCACCTGCCTGTCGGCCTCTTCGCGCGACGCAGCAAGGGAGGGCAGGAGAGGGAGGAGCACGCGAGGGTCAAGTGGGACATGGGCCGCATGATGAGGAGTTCGAGGACGGGGGGAGGCCGATGGGGTTCTCTTCGCGCGGCACATGAGGAATTTCAATGGTTATCTATTCGTGAACTACTAGATTGAGGAGACCATCGTCGCGGCGGGGCGGAAACACTTCGAGGGGGGCAGGAGGCGCGTGAGGGATGCAGCGAAGCATGTCGTCGACGTCGTGAACTCCTCGGTTTAAGAGTTCAAATTCGGGGAGGTAAACTTCTAGCACATGATGATTATATCTCGGATATAGATGATGATCTGAAGCGTCTGTCCCTTGTGCTCCAGCGTGACCGACGTAAACACTTGCGCGCCCAACGTGATGCCCTTCTCTCAGAGGATAACGACCATTGGGATAAGCGACGGACGCCGGAGGCGATGCAGCTATCTAGGCGAGCGGCTCGGTGCCGTTTTGGGCCGAAGAAGCGGGGCAATCGTCTGGCGGGAAGTCGTTCGTTGCCCACCTCGGCGGAAGGGTTAGCTACTTGGCGCAAGCCTGGGATGGAGGGAGGCATGGCGGTGCAGGCGTTGAATTGGGACATATGGAGGCAGGAGAGGGAGGATGCGGAGGTGCACGAGGATGATGACGACCCTGAGTCGGCCGAACTTGCGAAGGGGGATATGAAGACGCTCCGTAAGTACGTATTGCTTGCACCCAAACGCCGCGCTGTGCCACAGGGGACCTGCCCACTCGAGCTTTTCCACGTGCTCTTGTTCCCGAAGTGGAGAGTAGACAGTTCGCGAATGGGGCTTGGCTACCCTGGCGCATCCGTCGCAGAGCCTGGCCACCAGCCGGACCCCGTGGCCCCCGGCGCCCCCAGCTTCTGGTTCTTCATGATTGCAGGGTTCCACAAGATCAGGCAGCACCAGGTCACGCCCCTTTTATAGGCACAGGAGCCAGGCCACTGCATTGCATAAGAATCTTAAACCAGGTCCCCTGGGAAAGCGGGTGGTCCATCTTTTACCAGTCCTGGGAAAGGGTTACTTCGCGAAGCGACTTAAGCCGCCCCCGACTATAGCCGATCACGGGTTCGTATGCGGACGACGTCGTGAGAACGCCATACTTATAGCACTTAATACTTCTTGGAGGCTTCGTGAGGTTGGACGTGCACGCGCCCTCTGTTTCAAGAATCTCACCAACGCCTTCTCTAGCAGCACGTTTGAGGCGATGACCGACACTGTGGCTTTGCATGTGAAGCCCCACGACCGCGAGCTCCGTATACAGCGCTTCGAGAACTCGGTGGTGGTCCTCCCCCCGTGCGATGGCGACATCGTCGTGAAGCCGTTCCAGGGGGGGCGATGGGGGGGCCCTATATCGTTTCGATGTTCTTGTCGACTTTTTTCGAGACCAGTTTCATCGTGGGGACGGGAAATTACCAAATGGGACCGCTCTGCCCGTGACCTTCGGGCCACGTGGGGAGACCTGTGCTCGGACCTCTCGCTTTTGAAATACGCGGGCGACCTTTACATGACCGTCTTGTCCGACTTCGACTCCACCTTCTCGCGTTTCATCGATGAGTCGATGAGCTGATTCGGGTCGACAACAGTCTTAACGGCCGCTTTGAAGGATTCGGGTACGGTCAAAACTTGGACAAGCAAGAGTTTCTTTTTCACTTCGGCCTCCATGCGACGCGGAGTAAACAAGCGCTTCGGGCCCGAAAGCATGACCTGGGAGGGATTCCAAGAGATGCAGTTCGGCACCTGGGGCCCTATCTCACCATGAGCCACCTGGCGGCGCAGGAGGTGGCGAGGAGGATCCAGGCGTCCAGGGCGTCCTTTTTTCAGCCTGGGTGGGATCTGGGGGTTGAGGCTACGACGTAAGTCCAAGCGCCTCCTCCTCATGGGGTTCGCTCAGAAAACGATTCTCAGTGGATTAGAAGCATTTGTCCTCAACCATCGTGATTATATGCGGCTCGACCATGGGGTGGCTGCGTGGGGGCGGAGGGCCTTGTCGGGGAGGGCGTCTCACGCAGGAGAGGGCGATCATGTGCGCAGTTTGTCCACGGCGCAGATTCTTCTGCATTGGAAGATCGCCCCTTGCTCGGTGGAGGCGACGATCAGGCGGCCCCGCACGTAGCAGGCGTGGGCCAGGCCCCCCCCCCGCCATGCCCAAGTTCTCTGCTGTTTATTCTGCAAAATGGAGGCTGATCGTTTTCGGAGACAGATTATAGCGGGTCGTCCTATGCAGTGCTCGTCGCCTTGGGTCCAGCAGGTTCGTCAGGATCTTGAATCAGCCGCTCTTGCTCTGGGGTCTCGGGCCTTGGAGGAGGTCTCGAAGGGCCTGAGGATTCTGGGGGGGCAAGGAGAGGGCGGAAGAGTTCGTGTGCCTGGACGTTTCCGGGTTGCGTGCGAAACATTTTTCACGATGCGTACCCCCTCCTGGTCATGGGTCATACATACGGTTTGGTCGGCACAATCCATATGCCGAAATCACAAGCTCCCATGTTGCTCCTGAACTTGGCCACGGGTCCGACCCTGGGGATGACGAGGTTGCGGAGTTTGTCTGTGGCCCCCCTTGCACTCTACAGGAATTGAACCTGCTGAGACGGGCGAGACCTGCGCGGCAGCCTTTGCCCATCGTCGCGACCTGATGAATCACTATAGGCAGGTGCACCACATTCGGGACCTGTGCCATGTGATAACGCCCACGAACGCCTGTATACATGGCCGACAAGTCTTCGGCTGTCAGTCCACGGCAGCCCGACATCTCCGAGGCTCACTGGCCCGCGGTCACTGCTACACAGCTGGCCCCACGACAATGAAGATCACCGCCGGGCCTCCGAGCTCCCTGGCGTGCCCGATCTGTAACTATTTAGGCTCAACTCTCGCAGACTTGCACGATCACTTGGGCACGCAGCTGCCGCTGCAGCTCCGCCCATTCGTCGCTCGGGAGGATCGTGTTCGACGGGATGGGCGACGCCGGGATGCCTGGCTGGTTCAACAAGGGCGTGAAGCAAGCGCCCAGGCGCGGCGGCAGGGGGGTCGTCATCGGCGGGCGCAGGGGGGGGGCAGGCGGCGGCGGCAGGGGGGCGCCAGCGACGGGCCAGGCGCGGGGAGGACAAGGAGGTGGGCGGCAAGGCGCAGGACATGACGGCCAGGCTCCTCTTGTCCAACGTCCGCGAGTCGGCGGAGATCTCGGCCGCGACGTTCATCAAGTACTCCATCGGGGTCGACGCGGGGCTGACGACGGCGTGCATCGTGGAGGGCAAGAGCTACGACGAGCACAGCCAGGACCTTTGGGGGCGGGCCGCGAACGGGGAGCAGGTGGACTTCAAGGGCCGCGGCCCGCCCCACGTCCACATCATGATGGCGGCCGTAGGGCACGGGGCGACCTTCGCGATCGCCGCAGGCGACGACAAGAAGGAGGGCGAGATGATCAAGAACGAGTTCGGGGAGATCAGGACGATGATCAAGAAGTCCCCGAACTGGAAGCAGCTCGCGCGGGCCGTGGCCTACTTCAGGTGCAGGCCCCACAAGCCGAAGGGGGGCGGCAGGCAGATGGCGACGCTCATGTGGAAGATCAACGCGGACACCCCGCTCGGGCTGATGATCCAGGGCTGCCTGGAGAGCTTGGCCCAGATGGAGGGGGGGGAGTTCCTGCCGGGCCCAGCGCCGCGGGGCCCTTGCGAGCGCGGCCTCCCGAAGATCGTAGGGCCAGGGCCCAAGCGCTGATCGTGCAGAGCTCGGAGCGGTTCCAGCAGCTGGTGGCGCGTGGGTTAGCGAGTGCTGACGCCCCGTTTCAGGCCGCGCAGGCCGCCAGCGGTACAATCCAAACTTTTTCCCATCCAGGTATGCCAGAGGTTAGCTTAGTGCACGTTGCGCCGGGGCCCCCGCCGAGAGGCGGGCGGGGTCGCGGTCGTGGCCGAGACGGAGCGCAGCCTGCGCCGTGAGTGCTCACCCCATGGCGGGCTGCGTGCCTGCGCGGGCGTGAGCCTGGCCAGTGCTGCTGTGCAGTGGGCAGCTCGTCTTCTCTCAATCGCAATTTCCAGCGGGTTTCTGCAGAAGCCAACTCAGAAGCTATAGGTAGTCAGTCGCGCGCGATGCCGGCAACTTTTTGTTGACTGCGGTGTCATTGATGATTGCTTGGCTTCCTCGAGCTAGTTCAAGTTCAAGTTCCTCCTCCTCTCCTCTCCTCTCCTCTCCTCTCCTCTCCTCTCCTCTCCTCTCCTCCTCTCCTCTCCTCTCCTCTCCTCTCCTCTCCTCTCCTCTCCTCTCCTCTCCTCTCCTCTCCTCTCCTCTCCTCTCCTCTCCTCTCCTCCTCCTCCGCCTCCCCCTCCTCCTCCGTAGCCATTTTGGCTCAAGGTCTGGTGTTCCGCCCGTTTTCGGCGCGCGGGGCCCGTGATGGCGCGGGAGAAGCTGACTGGTGTGGCTGTGGCTAGGGCGGCGGCCGATAACCTGGTCAGACGGTTGACGCGCGAGCTGGCTGCCGCGCGCCAGACCATCGACAGCTTGAAGGATCAGCTCGTGGGCGCCGCGGATGGGGAGGCGGGGGCCGAGACTGCCCGCCGCGAGGCCATCGCACGGCCCGCCCTGCTAGCGCGGGTCCGCGGGGGGCGCGAGTCCCGTTGTCAGCGCAAGCAGCGCAACGTTGCATGGCGCGCGCAGAGGTGCCCTGGGGCGGGGGCGCCGATGAGCGAGTGGCGCCGTGCTGAGAGAGGGCCGCGCCTGGGTGGCCCGCCGCCTGCGGCCGACGCTGCAGGCAGTGCTCGGCGGGCTCGGCCACGCACGCTGCTCAGGGGCGATGCGGAGCCCTTCTTGCCCCGGGGCTACGGCGAGCGGCTTGAACAGGACCGCGAGGAGGGCGAGCGGACCGCCCCGCTCACGGCCCCCAACAGCGCTGCCAGGCCCTACGCGCCCGAGGGCTCCATCCAGGCGCTGGGCGGCCGCGTCGCCGAGTTCGGCGCCGCGGGGGGCAAGACCTTCGAGGAGGGCCCCGGCGCCGACGGCAACTGCCCGGCCTTCATGGGGGAGGGCGCCGAGCAGCTTCAGCAGGGTGGTTGCTTCGTCAATGAGGGCGCGGTCGACTACCCGACGGGCGGCGACTCCGTCGATGGCACGATGGAGGACTTCGCGGAGAAGGGCGGCGAGCATTTCCTGCAGGGCGGCGGCCTCGTCCAGGAGGGCGAGTTCGGAAACCAGGAGGGCGGCGACTCCGTCGACGGCGTGATGGAGGACCTGGACGAGCTGCGACGCCTCCCCCTGGGCGCCCGTGCGCGGGTCGACGCGGCGGCATTGGCCGTCGTCAAAGCTGGCGACGCTGGCGCCGATGCAAGCCAGGATCAGTTCGAGCTCGAGGCGGCGGCCGACCACATGGTGGAGATCGAGGACCGCCTGGCCAACGCGAAGCCCGCGGAGCCGAAGGCGGACGCATGCCGCGGCCGCCCGCCCCCAGGCCCATGGGCGAAAGGCTTCGCGCGCGGAGAGTTCGAGGGGAACCCGGCCGCGACGGCCGCGCCGGCGACGGCTGCGGGCCAGCGCTTCGCGGACCTGACCGCGCTCTTCGCCGCGTTCGAGGCGGGGATCAACGGTTCCGGAGGCGGGGCGTCGGGCGGCAGCTGAAGGAGACCGAGGGCGGCGTGGCGGACTTTGTGCGCGAGGTCGGCGCTGGCAGAGCCTGGGGTTATACCCAGGCTCTGCCTACGCTCAGGGCGAGATCCTGAGGGGTCCCTGCGCTAGAAGTTATTGCGTGACCTTTAGGTCTAGTCTAGCCTCCTCCTCCTCCTCTTCCTCCTCCTCCTCCTCCTCCTCCTCTTCCTCTTCCTGAACTGAATTGAAAACTACCGCAGAACGCGCGAAGCGCGCAGGGAATATATGCACCCAGTTATGGAAAGAAAAACGAGCGAGTTATCAGAAGATGCGCGACGGCAGTCGGAGCCAAACGCCCCCCACGAGTGCCCATCAAAGAACGGGTCAAGTGGGCGATGAAATTCTGCCAGCCTGGGACCGAGAGCATCCACATCGCCAACCGCAAAATCACAATGATCGCTCGGGGAAGCTGGGAGAATATCATCAGCATGGCGGAACAAATATTCAGCCAAAAATGAGCAGAGCGGTGGGGGGTATTGTTTTGCTGCCGCAGTCCTGAATACCCCTGAAGCGTCACGGCCAACCAGCGTCGCGCGGGAGCTTCTCGGGTGAGTGCAACGGCCTCCCCCCGAACCCTCTCAAGGGCAGAACGAAAATGAGGTTGATGGATAACAAGAAAAACAATCGGCCTGACACTGGGAGCATCAAGCGCGCGCTGGTCGATCCAAACGAGGTCGACCGCGCCTTTTTTCTTTGGGCAAGGTCCTTCGGCGAGAAGTCTCCGAAACAGACCAGGAACTGGGCAGGGCGGGGTCCGACGGTGGAGCAGGGTGCTCAGAAATGCGCGCAGCGCCGTGCACATAACAGGCGTACATGAGGAGCACAGAGGTCCTCAAGAGGCCACTGCCGAGGTCCAGTTGAGCCAATTCACGTGCAGTGGCCTGAGGGGCCCCCTGCAAATCCCCCTCCTCCTCCTCCTCCTCCTCCTCCTCCTCCTCCTCCTCCTCCCCCTCTTCCTCCTCCTCCTCCTCCTCCTCCTCCTCCTCCTCCTCCTCCGCCCCCTCCCTCCCTCCCTCGCTCCCTCTCCTCCCCCTCCTCCCTCTAGGTGGCTTGGCAGCGCAGCGCGGGCCGCGGGCATTTTGCCCGCGGCGGGCGCGCGCCCGCGGAGCCATGGCCCCCCGGCCCCACGGGGGGGCGCCGAGCGCGCCGGAGCTCACCCGCCCTGCACCGCAGGGTGCGGCGCAAGCGAGCCGAGGCGAGGTGGAGGCTGAGGAACCAGCAGGACGCCGAGCGCCTCGACGCGCACCACGGCAGCGCAGCACCGACGGGACCGCCCCGTCGGCGCTGCGTCCCAGACGCAGCGCACGAGCTTTGTCGGCGGCCAAGGGAGGAGCCAACGACTACATCGTGTGCAAGGGCTGCAGCGAGTGGTGGCGGTGCTCGCGCTTGGAAAGCACGAACCGCCAGTGTGCGCGCCGTGCCTACCTCCCGAAGCCGAAGAAGGACAATAGTGGCCAGGGCAGCGACGCCCTGGCGCTCGGAGGAGGGCGAAGTGGCAGCGGCGCGGGCAAGGACAAGGCCAATGACGCCGAGCAGGCCACCCAGGCGCTGCAGTTGCCCATGGACTCGCTCGGGGGGCTCAACCTCTTCAACGGCGACGCCATCGCCCGCGCGTTCCAAGGAGCTGCCTCGGCGATCCAAGCCGCGGCGCCAGCGCCGCTGCCAAAGACGAGGGCAGACAGCTTCGGCAACGCGGCCAAGGCGCTGCACGAGGCCAACCAGAGCTACTCGACGGCGTTCGCGGCGAAGCAGAAAGCTGAGGAGGCGACGGCCGCGGCCAGGGCGGAGCTGGAGGCCGAGGCAGCAGAGGTGAAGGAGCTGGAAGACATCCAGGCAGAGGGGCACCAAATGCCCAAGTTCACCCTGGAACAGCTGGTCGGCGGCAAGGCGCAGGACCTTGCAGCGGGCTTGCTGGCCGCGGACATAGAGCGCGCTCTTGACTTGTCCGCGCGCGACCTGGGCGAGGAGGGCAGAGCCCACGTGGAGGGGGCGAAGAAGGCAGTCGCGGCGCAGATGGAGGAGAAACCGCAGACCCCGACGCAGCCGAAGGACCACCCGGCAGCAGCGAAGCTCGAGGCAGCCGAGCAGCAGGCCAAGATCACTCAGGCGGCGAAGAAAAGGAAGGCAATAGGAGGAGAGGCAGTTGAACCCAGCGGAGCGTCAGAGCAGGCGCAGTCCGCGGCGGCAGAGGCTCCGACGCCCCCTGGCGACAGAGCGCAGCTTGGCCGCTCAGCAGCGGACGAATTCTCGAAGCAGATGCGCATGAAGGCTGGGGGAGGCAAAGGCGGCCCACAGGGGGCCGCCTCTGCTCGGGGCCAGGCGCGCGGGGCCCGCCGCTCAGGAGGCGGCGCCGACGGGCCTCGGGGGCGCCCGCTTTTCTGCGCCAGCCCCGCGCACTTGGGGACCCACGGCGACGCCGTGGATGGCCGAGCAGAAGCTGGGCCAGAGGTGCGATGCCCACGCGTTTGAGGAGACGCACGCGGGCGCCAGCGAGTCAGAGATCACGGAGTGCGAAGTTGTAGAATTGAAGTACAGGGCGCACTTCACGACTGCGAGGGCTAGCTCCTAGATCGGAGCTGGGAACTTCCGGAGGGACTGCAGTTGTCATGGGGGGACACTTGCGGACCCCATCTTTCGGTGCCAGGCCGGACCTACCACCGTCGCGACGGCGACGACCGACGTGAGCGAGGGGAAGCGGAAGGCCGACCCTGACCGGCGCGACTGGACGCCAGTCACGCGGCACCTGAGCGGGGGCGTCGGTCACGTTGATCAGCCGCCACTTTGGACGCGGGGAAGCCGCTGCGAGGGCTTCAACGCCCGCGAGCTGACGGCGAGGGCTGCGTTCCTGAAGGGGCTCAGCGGCGCGTGGATAGTACGCGGTGGCTTCGACGTGCCGCCGCAGGAGCTGCGGGGCTCGGGATGGCCCGCGGCGATGGGGGCGTCGGCCATCATCTCCCTGCCCGACGGCGAAAGCACCTGCCAGCTTGGAGACAGCCAGTCGTTGATAGACTTCGCGTTGGTCAACGAGCAAGGGCGGCCGCTGGCGATGGGCGCGGGGGCGTTCTACGACGCGCCGTGGCCGCCGCGCATCGGGCTGAAGTTCGCGCTGCCGAGGCGCGCTGCGCATGCCACGGCCGCCCCCGCACCCCCCCCCGCCCGAAGACGCAGCCCAATCCCAGCGGCGAGAGGGCGAGGAGGGGAGCGCAGCAGCTGGCAGCAGCGCAGGCGAAGGTTTCAGCGACAGGAGCTGGAGGAGGTGAAGATTGGGAGCAGTTCCCTCCGCCTCTTGACTACGAGGTGGCGCTAGACAGTGCAAGGCGGGAGGCGCTCAGGCCAGTCGGAGAGCACGGCTGGGCGATGTGCCCCGACCTGCCGAGCGCAGGTCCTGGACTTGGCCACCCGGGCTGTGAAGGGATGGGCGAGGATGTAGATGTAAATCCTGGATGTGGATGTTAAGTCCCGGGGGAGGGGGGGGGGGGGGCAGGTGCGGGAGGGGTCGGAGTGGCGCGAGGTTGGTCAGATATGGAAGCCGGCCCATTCGAGGACCTGGGCGCGCTGTTGGCAGACAGGCATTATGACCAGCAGCGCTGGCAGGTCCCTGGCAGGCCCAGAGGGCATGACGTGGACTACCGGACGAACGCCGCAGCAGACAGGGCCTCGTCAGTACCGGCGCGGGGCCAGACCCTGGACCCGCGCCGGTCGGACCGCGAGGGGGGGCGCAGCCCGCGGAGGCCATGTGGCCCGCGAGCACAGCGAGTGGCACAGCCGAGGGACCTCGCCCGAGCCAGCCAGAGCAGCACCCAAAATGGAGGACCTGAAGCAGAATATCAGGACGGCGGCAGCGGACGTCGACACCACCACCCTGGGACGCGCCCGGGACGCGGCGAAGATGCTGCAAGAGTTCGAGGATGACGCGGAGCAGCTGGTGCCAGAGTACATCAGCAGTTGCGCGGCCTTCAAAGTGGATGAGACGGCAGCATAGAAGTTGGGCGCTCGCTTCGCAAGCACCATCGGCACGCTGGAGAGGTTCTACTGCATGGCGTACCGCGTCGACCCAGTGGACAGGCAGCACTTCATAAGCCGCGGCAAAGCCCACCTGCTAAATGAGGACACCACCAGGGAGCACGGCGAGCGAAGAAGAGTACAAATAACACATCGCCGACTTGTGGGCCCGCGCCGAGGCGGCCCCCCCCGCGTGAGCGAATCTAAAGAGGAGAAGCAGAGGGCGGGCGCAGCAGAGCGCCCTCGCGAGGGCAGGCCGCAGCTTGGCGCACGACGGCATGCCGCAGGCGGGCAGGGGGGCCTCAGCGACAGCCCTAGCGCACCGTAGCATCTGGAGGCAAAGGATGGCAGTGCTAGAGGACCTCGACGCGGACATCGTCGAAGGCACGGCGCATCAGGCTAAGCAGGAGAGGCGGGCTGCGGCGAACCGCGACCTGAGAGACAGCGCGAGAAGCTTCGGACAGTGGCTAGCGGCCGCTATGCAGAAGCCAGGCGCGCCCCACAGGATCGCCAAGTCTGCCTGCAGGAGGGGGGAAGAGCTGGCGTCTCCCACTTGGGTGGCCGGCAGCCCGCTGGATATCGTAGACGCCAAGGCAGACGTTCGCGAAAATCTGGCAGTGCGACGAGGTCGCCCACGGCAAGCACACAGCGCTGCTAGATGCTAGATGACCTTCGGAGACGTGCTGCGGCCGAGGGCTCGCAACAGTGGGCTGTCGAGGAGCTGGGCACCGCCGTCGCGGGCTTGCCCGGCAAGGGTCAGGGCGTCGACAGGCCCTGCTGCAGCGACATCCGTAGGCGGCCGATGGGAGGATGGCCAGCCATAGTGGACTTGTTCAACGAGCGCGAGCAGCGCATGATGTGGCCCTGGCACCTCTTGAATGCGCTGGTCATGGTCATGCCGAAGCCCGCCAAGGGCGACCGCGCGCTGGAACTGCCCACCCAGCTGGCGAGGCGCTGGGAGCTGCCCCGCAGGCTCGCGGCGAGAGCGCGGGCGAAGAGGGAGGAGCGCGAGCGGGGCGCAGCGGCGGCAGGCAACAGCTGCAAGAAGGAGGCCGTGAGAAGGATCCTCTCCGACGAGTGCTGCGGCGAGCTTGGCATCTCCCAGGGCTGCGCGCAGGCATCGAGAAGTGCTGCGACCGCCTGCCCATCGACACCCCCGCCCCAATGGCGCTCAAGATGAACTTCAGCCCGAGGATCCACGCCGTGCTCTTGTTGCAGCACCCGGGCGCGCAAACCCTGAGGTGCAAGAGCGCATGCTCGGAGCCGGTGCTGGCGGACAGGTCGATCATGCTTGGCACGACGCGAGCAAGAGGTTCGGAGCATTTTGAGGTAATGTGGGAAGGCTGCGCCTAAGGAGAAGAAGAGGGGTCGCTCACCAAGGGCCAGTCGCATCGCTCATGAACGGCGCCGCCGCGCACGGGCTGGCGCCGTGGGCCCTGGGAAGAGCGGGGAGGAGATGCGCGCAGGCGCTGAGGAGGGCCTGGCCAGGAAGGTGGTTCACCGCGTTCTGGCGCTGGAGGGCGTAGACCCCGCGATCTCGACGGCGCGCAGCCAGCCCCGGGCCTTGTTCGACCTCTGGGCCAAGAGCCCAGACCTGAGGGGGCACGCGAGGAAGGCGCGGCCGAAGATTTACGTCAGGCCGCGCAATATTGAGGCCGCAAAGAGATGGCAGCAGCGCAGGGGCGCGATGGGCAGCATCGTCTTCCTGCTGCGGAAGGTCGGCTGGGATTCGATGGGGGCCAGACATCTGGATCCACGCGAGCTGAGACCAATGGAGGTTCCCCGACGGCGAGGAGGAGGGCGACCCAGACACCATCATCGAGGCGTTGCTGGAGGACCTGCAACAGCAGATGTGGTGCCAAGCAGCTGCTGCGCACCACAGCGGCAAGGGCCTGGAGTCGGGCGTGGACACTACGGATCTGGCAAGGCACCTTGAGTCCCCCAGGATGCGCGGGAGGGCGCCAGGCCCACGGGCCACTATTGGCGGCGGCATGCGACGGGGCGTGAACGAAGGCTAGGCAAGGCCAGGAGTTCGGCAACTCGGACGAGCTCTGCGAGCGCGGGCAGAGGGATGGCGACTTCACCGCATCCGGGGCAACTGTTCGGCACAAGGACCGGGGCGCCATAGGCAAGACGGCGGGGCGGGGCTCGTGACAGGGGCCGATCATGGAGCGGAGGAGGTGCTGGCCTTCTGGCTGAAAGGGCTCGCGCCCAAGGCCAGAACGGCGCCTCCGCCCCGCGACACGTTGGAGCAGGAAACGCTGTTGGGGATGCGCGCTTGAGAAGGGCGGCTTCTGGCTCCAGCAGGCTCACCGCTGACGGTGAGTGGAGACGGCTCAGGAGGAGAATGCAGCAACGACGACGGATGCAGGCGCTGCGGATGGAGTTGCGTGGTGCTGGGCGCAAGCCAAGATAAGATCAACTTCGCGATCCTCGCAGCAAAGTGCGGGCCCCTCCCAGGGCCAAGGCAGTCGAACAACCGAGCGGAACTGTGGGCGTTCATCAAGTGCCTGGAACGAGCGGGGACCTTTTCTTCTGGGCGGACATCGGGGTCGCACTCATCGGATGGCAGGCACCAAAGGAGGAAAGAAAACCAAGTGTGGGCGCCAACAGCCGCCTATGGTATAGGGTTCGGATCGCACTCGAAGGCCGGGAGAGAGGGCGGGATCGCTTCCAGATGTCCCACCTGAACCGCCACCTGGCGGAGGAAGAGGCAGCGGCGAAAAACGCATCCCCAGGGTGGCTTGGGAAGGTAACTGCGCCGCCGACCGACTGGCCGACGCGGGGGCAAAGCAGCGCGCCGTCTCCGATTACTAGATGAGTTGCTACGCGTGGACAAGTGCGACGGCAAGCCTTGCGAGGTCGAGAATAGCGGCCTGCGCGCAGGACGCACTCGAGATGAGGCTGGAAGAGCACCGCGACCTAAAGCACGCACGGAGACAGGCCACCCAACAGAGGCGCGCGCAGAGAAAATTGAAGGCGGACTACCTGGGGGACGACGCCAAAAGGAGGCCAGTCACAACGCGCGACCCGGTGGGCGCAGACGCGGACGTGGATGGCGATGAAGGTGCTGCGAGGAGCCAGTGACGGCGACGACGGCGTTCAGCACCTTGAAGGGGCGGTTCGAGCAGAAGTGCGGTGGCCCACCGCCGCCGGCAGACAAGTGCACCGTTTCCCACGGCAATGTCGCCCACTCGACACACTCACTGAGATGGCTGGGTAGGCAGAGGAGGTGGTTTTGCACGCCATGCGCAAGCTCGGCGACGGAATTGCCCTCGGACAAAATGCAAGCACCGTGCAGAAAGGAGCCCTCATGCGACTCGAGGCGCAACCTGCTCAGAGGATGGACAAGATAGGCAGATGCAGGGGAGCGGGGGGGCCCGGCGGCACCGAGTGCCCCATCAAGACAGGGCGCAGAGGAGAGCGGCGAGCTACGCGAGCAGGATGACCAAGACGGCGAGGAGCACAGCGGCGACGGCGCGCAGCACGTCGGCGACCCGGGCCGCCCAAGCCCCCAGGGCCCTCCCACCACTGGCGCAAGGTGCGGCCAGGGGCCCCATCGGCAGGAATGACAGGAGGGATCCGCCCAGCGACAAGGGCAGCGCGAGGATGAGAGAAGCAGCTGCTGACCTGGACCGCCGCGCGCAGCACCAAGGACGACCTGGGCGACGAGCAGAGCACCTCGGCGAACTGGCCGCCCTAGCCGCCAGGACCCCCCCAACCTCTGGCCCAAGGCGTGGCTGGGGACCCCTCAGCGAGGGGCAGCGAAAGGGGTCCGTCCAGCGGCGGAAGCAGCGCGAGGAAGAGAGAAGCTGCTGCTGACCAGGACCACGGCTTTCACCAGAGGGTCGACTTGGGCGACGCGATGCACTGCCGAGACGACGCCGCGGAGCACGTCGGCGACATGGGCCGCCCGCGCCGCCAGGGCGACGAGGAGCGCCACGGCGGCGACGACGCGGAGCTCCTCGGCGACCTGAGCCGCCCGCGCCGCCAGGGCCCCATCCCACAGCTGAATGCCGCAGGCGTGGCCAGGGGCCCCTCGGCGAGGGATAATGGGGGTTGGGCCCGTCCAGCGGCGAGGGCCTGGCGAGGAGGAGAGAGGCAGCTGCGGCCTAGGGCCGCGGCGTGCAGCACCAGCGGGGCGACGCGGTGCACGACGGCGACCTCGGCCGCCCAGGCCGCCAGGGCCCCCTTCACACCTCTGGCCCAAGGTGCGGCCAGAGGCCCCTCGGCGATGGGGCAGCGGGAGGGGCCCGTCCAGCAGGAGAGAAAGAACTGCAGAACAGGGCCACGGCGTGCACCGCCCGAGGGCCGACCTGGGCGACGCGATGCGCCGCGGCGGTGATGGCGCGGAGCACGTCGGCGACCTGGGGCCGCCCAAGCCGCCGGGGCCCCTCCCACCTCTGGCCCGAGGTGTGGCCAGGGGCTCCCCACCGAGGGATTGTGGGGCGAGATCCGTCAAGCGGCGAGGGCCTGGCGAGGAGGAGAGAGGCAGGTACGGACCAGGGCCGCGGCGTGCGGCGCCAGCGGGGCGACGCGGCGCACGACGGCGACCTGGGCCGCCCAATCCGCCAGGGTCCCATCCCACCTCTGGCCCTCGGCGCGGCCAGGGGCCCCTCGGCGAGGGGCAATGGGTCCGCCCAGCGGCGGGAGCAGCGCGAGGAGGAGGGGAGAAGCTGCTGCTGAATAGGACCACGGCGTTCAGCGCCAGAGGCACGACCTGGGCGACGTGATGCACCGCGGCGACGACGACGCGGAGCACGTCGGCGGCCCGGGCCGCCCGCGCCGCCAGGACCCCCCCCCCCACCTGTGGCCCAAGGCGTGGCCAGGAGCCCCTCGGCGAGGGATAGTGGGCGGGACCCGTCCGGCGGCGAGGGCCCCGCGAGGAGGAGAGAGGCAGCTGCCGTGGCGACCAGCCAACGTCGCCAGGAGACGGACAGAGAAGATACCAGAACAGGGGCGACGCTGAGGACTGGCTACACCATCGACGAGAATACAGGGTCCCCTCCATTGCGCGCGGCGAGCGGCGCGGTGGCCAGACTCGACGGTGTCGACGAGGGAAAAGCCCTTGGAAGAGCCCTCCTCCTCCCCCTCCTCCTCCTCCTCCTCTTCCTCCTCCTCTTCCTCCTCCTCCTCCTCCTCCTCCTCCTCCCCTCCTCCTCCTCCTCCTCCCCCTCCTTCCCCTCCTCCCTCCTCCTCCTCCTCCTCCTCCTCCTCCTCCTCCTCGTCCTCCTCCTCCTCCTCCTCCTCCTCCTCCTCCTCCTCCTCCTCCTCCTCCTCCTCCTCCCTCCTCCCCTCCCCTCCCTCCACCTCCTCCTCCTCCTCCGCGCCCTCCGTCTTCTCCACCCCATCCGCCTCCTCCGCCTCCTCCTATGTGCCAGTCGTTGAAAGCAGGTACCTCTGAATCCCCAGCGCGAACTTGCAGGTATCCCTGACCGCCCCATGGCCTGACGATTCGGGGCTCTGGTCCTCGCTTCTCGCGCCTCGCTCCGCACTCCGCGAGCCCGCCTTCCCCACCCCCGTCGCTTCCCCCGCTCCGCCGCCCCCCGCCCCGCCCCGCCCGACCTTTTCATGCTCCTCCCCCTCCCGGGAGAGGGTCAGCGACTACAAAGGGTGCCCGTCGGCCGCCGAGAGGAAGTATTTCTGGATTCCCTGATCCCGGTCTACTTTTGGCGCCTCCCTACTTCAGTGATCGAGCGGTTTCCTTCGCCCCTCCTTGTCAGAGGGGACCCCATCTAGACCTCCACCATCGAGGGCCACCACGAAGGTGCGAATTGAGTCGCGCTTCGCGGTCTGGGCGATCGCAGAGTTAGGCGCGAGTTGTTTATCCTGCTTGGTGCGGGGGGGTCGACGCGAAAGCGCGAAGATATTCGCACTTCGCGGAGCGTGAAGCGCGAAGATACTTGTCCTGGCATCCCCACCTCCATCCCCATCCAGACCCTCACCATCTCACAACCACTGTTGGGGATGTACCCGTCGAGACCCGAAGGAAACGGTCTACATCTCAATTTATCTAGGGGGTAAACCGGCCAGTGTGGCCCAGGTCACGCTGTTGAGGATAGGGGTCGGATCAACGATGCTTGCTCCCCTCCTCCCCAGCCCCCTCGCCTGCTTCTCCCCCCTCTGGGGCCCATCTGAAATGGGCTCGCGGGGGGGGGCCAATTCGATCCGATCGTTCCGGTTCGATGTCGGCCCCCGGCGTCCCGATTCGATTCGATTCCGATGCCCGGTCGATCCGTTGCGGCCCGATGCTTGCATGGCGGCGCCTGTGTCGATGCGGTTCCGACTGCGTGCCGGGGCGGCCCGCGCTCGTGGAGATGAATCTTGGGCTTATTCTGGGCACATCTGGCTGAATGGCCCCTGAATCGGGTTTACTAGACCCCTTCCCACGAAGACATCCCAAGAATTGTTTCCTACAGCTCCCCCTGCTCATCCATTTGCTCATTCTCCTCTTTTTACTTCGTTTTCCCCTTGCTCCGCTCCCCCCCGTCCCCCTCACCCCTGGCGTTGTTTCGGCAACGCGACCGCATGCCCATGTTGAGGATGAGCGCACAGAGTTTTCCAATGACGCCGCTGCGTCCGCCATGTGGTGGACGGCGGGGAGACAGCCGCGGACTGCCCCAACAAGGCTGGTGATTATAGGGAGACAGCGTGGCTATGTTGCCATGCACAGTGGTGGTGGGTCGGTGCGTTTAGAGCCTGCAGCTTAGCGCGGAGGCCGTGTGAGTCACGACCCAGCGCGTGTAGTAGTGAGTGAGAGTTGCGCGGGTGAATTCGGATGGCCTGCAGCTCGTCGCGGAGGCCGCGCTGGTCGACTCGCAGAGCGATGAGATCGGCACGATGTGTCGGGGGTTCGGCGGCTAGGGGGCCCTGCTCCTGAGCCTGAGGGGTCGCGTCACGGGCCCCCGGGGGCGGTGGGGGGGGTTACAGTCGGGGCGTTGAAGAAGGAACCTTGTTCGTTTGGGAGGGGCTCAGTGTTCCTTAGCTGTTTTGCAGTTTGCCTTCGGTTCTCCTTAGGTGTCCGATGGGCAATCGAAGCTTAACCTGTTGAGAAAAGAGGCCTCGTTCATTATTTAGGGTTTCTTGGGTCAACGCCCCGACTGTAGGGGGGGCCAGCCCCGGTGGTGAACCAGCGGGGCGCGCAGAGCGCCCAGTTGCTGCACGACGGTGTCGAGGACGAGGTCGGGCTGCCGGCCTGGTGTCCGCGTCCGTCGCTCAGCTCTCGTGCCTGCCGCCGCGTTGGAGCGGTCGCCGTTGGCCACCTCGCCGCAGACGTTCCACGACGTGCAGGTAGACGGCGTAGTCGAAGTCGAGCTGGAACGAGTGGACGTAGAGGACGATGCCGAGGACGTGGCCCCTTTGAGTGACAACCTGGTTACCCGGGCCAGGGGTGCAGGTGGCTTACGGCTGCGCTGCGGACGCTGCGGCCGGGCAACCCGAGGGCAGCGGGCGGGGAGCAGTGCTCCGAGTAGAGTAGAACTCCTTGCGCCCGCGGCTAGTGAGGGAGTGAATGAGAGGGAGATACGGAAAGAGGGGAAGGGGGAGAAAGAGAGATAGAAAGAGAGAGAGAGAGAGACAGAGCGCGATAGAGCGATGGACAGAGCATTTGCGCGCGAAGCGAATGCCCTCCTGGGGGTATCCTGGGGCCTTTGGGGGGGAGCTGTGGGGCTCCCTCGAAGCCCTCTTGGGGCCTCTCTGGGCCATCCTGGGGCGCCTCCCCCAGGGGCGCCGTGGGGTGCCTCGGTGGGGCCTTAGGGGGCGTCCCTGGAG
>CAUYUJ010018126.1:762517-845017 GCA_963575745.1 Prorocentrum cordatum
GCGTATTTTTTTACACGCACGATTCCCCGGAGTTGTGTTTTCGCCTGCGTTTTTTTCAAAATGCTGCTCTCGCTGAGGCGCCGGCCTCATTTCTGCTCCCGAATCGTTCCGAATCGTGCTCCCGGTGCAGCGTGGGCCTCATTTTCGGATCGGTGTTTTGCCTCCGTCGTTCAGGATGGCGTTCTCGCCCCAGCGCGGGCCTCTTATTCGCGCGCCCATCCGCCCGCCACCACCGCGCCGCACCACGCCCCGGCCCGTCGCACGCACACCCACCGCCACCTCCACCCACCAACGCACGCACGCACGCACGCGCACCACCACCGCGCACCGCCACCACCACCGCAATACCCCACCCACCACCACGCTACACCGCGTCACACCACATCACACGCGCGCACACACAGACACACACGCGCGCACGCACGCGCACGCACGCACGCACGCACGCACGCACGCACGCACACACACACACATACACACACACGCACACACACACACGCACACACACACACACACACCACCACCGCCACCACCACCACCACCACCGCCATCATGCACGTACGCACCTGGCCCACCACCAAACCACCAAGACGCCACACCACGTCACACCACAACACACGCGCACACACGCACACACACACACACACATACACACCACCACCACCACAACAACCACAACCACGCACACACGCACACACGCACGCGTACCACCACCCACTACGCACACGCGCGCGGAGCCACAGGTCCGCTACGACACGCGTCCGCGGATAGAGAAAATCAGCGCCATGGTAAGAGATGGGAGGGAGGGGTAGGATGTCAGATGTTGACGCGAGCGCGCCTAACTTGTCCCCCTCACCCTCCCCCTCCCCCTGCCCTTCCGTAGCCATTTTGGCTCAAGATGTTTGCACGAGAGGGCTTCCGCGCCCTCGTGCCTGAACGGGATAGCTCTGTGTCCCGAGCTCGCTTTCCATCATTTTTCGAGCCCTGGTCCGCCCCAGGAGCTCACGCGCAGACCCCCATCAGGACCGCACGGCGCCCCACCACGGCCCTGGGAAGGGCATTCCTCTTTGCACTCTGTTTTCTCCTGCAGCCATGGGCGTATCAAGAGGACAGCAAGAACGCACGGCTTGGGCGAAGCCGTGGCTCTGCCGATGGTGCGTCAACAGCAAAGGTGAACGCTGGTGGAATTACGCATCTGCGAAGTTCTGTCGTGGAAAATGCGGGTGCAGCAAGGACATCGCTTTCTATGGCCTCAAGCCCCAGCTGGCTCCGTCATCTTCGGCCTCAGCGAAGGATAAGGCGGCCAAAGGCAAAGGCAAAGGAAGCGATCGTGATCAGGACGAATACAACAAGTCAAAGCGTGAGAAGGCTCTGGAGAAGCAGGTTCCGGAACTTCGTGAGCAGCTCACGAAAGAGAAGGACGGAGCCATGGACGTAGTCACTCCTCCAACCAATGACAAGGAGCAGAGTCGATACAAGAGCGAGTTGGCCGTCGCTGAGTCCATGCTCAAGGCGCTGCCGAAGGATGCGGACATTGAGCTTGCACAACAGCAGCGCCTACATCTTGAGAGGCATCGGGGCGCGTGCAAGGTCAAGCTGCGGGAGACGCAGCCTTTCGGGTGGAGGGCGCACGACGCGGTCAACCAGAGGAAGCAGCTGCTCGAGAAGACGCAGCGAATGGAGAAGGCGGACGAACTGGCCAAGGAAGCGGTGGTCAAGGCGCAGACAGCCGTCGACCAAGCAGAGGAGGAGCTGCAGGATGTGCCTGAGCAGCTAGTGGCCAAGGCGGCTGCGGTCCAACGTATTTTTGGATCGCTGCCGATGGCGCCAGCTGAGCGCAAGCTCGAATCGCATATCGAAAGTGCTGGCATATCGGTGCAAGGGCTGGGCGACTTGTTCAAGGCCCGTGGTCTCGATGCAGTGGCAGCGGACAACCTCGCGGCATCGCTCAAGATCGCCATGGACCAGCTTCGGGCGGCAGAGGTGGCATGCACGCCACCCCCTGCGGCACCCGCGCAGGAGCCCGCTCGGCCCGACCAACCAGGGGGTGCTCAGGACGATGCGCAGCAGGGCGATCGTGCTCATCCTCAATATGCACCCCCTACTGGTGACGAGGAACCTGACAAGCTTCGTGAGTTCCTTCAAGCTCTGGGATTGGAAGTCCCAGACAGCGAAGACCAATTGCGGGCAGCGGTCAAACGTACTGCGGCAGGTTCCAGAATATGGCGAAGAAGGCCCGCGCTGAGGCGTAGTTCGCATTTGCAGTGTATGTGTGCTGTTATTCACATTACCATGGCGAATGCTACATCCATCGAGACTCTGAATTGCACGTCCCTCGGGCAGTTGGCTAGCTATCTTCCGCGCTGTCAAGCTCAGGTGATTTGTGTGCAGGAACATCATATTACGAATGAGAAGCTAGCGGGGAGTCAACATAAGATAGCCAAGTTGGGATGGCAGGGTACATGGGGCCATGCACAGTCTACACCAGCCCTGGGCACTTCGGGGGGGGGGGGGGGGGTCGCGGTGCTGACGAGAAAGATGATCGCGATCACCGCGGCGCCAAGTACTGACGGAGGTGCACTTGTACCACATCGGCTGCTGGCTGCCAGAGTTCACTGGGGCATCCGCAAAGGTTTTATCATATACTCTATGTGCCTATATGTGGGTGATCAGATGTCTGCTCGCAACGTGGAGATGCTGCGCAGATTTGCGGAGCATGCGAACGAGATGCGGAGATCAGGATTATTGTGGGCCCCGGGCGCCGATTACAACATGTCCATGGAAGAAATGGGTAATTTGGATTGGCTTTTTTTTTTACTTTATTGATGGGGTTGCAGCAGCACCTCGGGCCACCACTTGCCGACCGAGCTTGCCAGGCACAACGATCGACTGGTTCATGATCGCGGCGAAGCTGGCCCCGAGTGCCTCTCGGCCGCGTGTCAATGAGGACGTGGATACTCGATTCAATTGACCAGTAAATTTACCCATCGAAGTAATGGATATTGTAGTGGCCTTCTGCCAGTGCCGCCGATCCGGGTCGCTCGGTGTTATTCTCCAGACGCAGACATTCTGGGCGCACACTCAAACGCACAAGCTTCTCGGGTTACCTTCGAAAGGGCGTAGGAATGCAGTTGGGTCAATAAAGCCATCTCGCAACAGTGGTTCTATCAACGGCGGGGTGCTTGCAGTGACAGTGGGGGCGGGAAATAATAATGACATGGAAATTCCATGCAGGATGTCGATCACTTTGGAAACTCACGATACGTTGTGCACGGAGTCGTGTTACGAAACATGCGGCCTGGACGATGTGGTGCGAGCGGTGGAGGCGAGCCTAGCGGCGCAAGGACGCCCTCTTGGGGCGTTTTTTGAGCCATCTTAGGAGCCTGTCAGGGCGTCGTGGGGGCTTCTTGGGCTTGCGGAGGCCCTCTTGGAGGCTCTTGGGGCCTCCTGGGGGTCTCGTGGGCTGGAAGGCTAGATTTTTCAGCTTTTCGTTTATCTTTTGGGTCCTCTTGGGGCAGTCTTGGGGGCCTGTTGGGCCGTATTGGGCGGCTCTTGGGCCGCCTTGGGGCCCTCTTGGGCCGTCTTGGGACTGTCTGGGGGCCTCCTGGGCCGTCTTCGAGCGGTCTTGGGTGCCTCTTGGGCCTTCTTGGAGCGTCGGAAAGCCGAAAAAAGCGACAACCCCAAAAACATTGAACAAACCAATGGGAATCAACGATTTTTGCTTCTGGGGACCATCGTGGGAGGCCTCTTGGAGGCCTCTTCAGACGTCGTGGACGGCTCTTGGGCCGTCTTGGGGTCATCTTGGGCGTGTTCGGGCGATCCTTCGGGGTCTCGGGACTTTCGCAGATCGTCCTCAGAGACTTCTGCGGCCGCGGCCACCCTTCCAGCGCATCCTCGAGATTGGAGCCTTCTGTAAAAGCAGCGCCCCGCATCCGCCGGAAACTCGCCCCCCCCCCCCCCATTCCCCCTTCCCCGGCAGAGCCACCCCGGCAACCTCCCCAGAGGCTGAGGCTCAGCCTCGAGGCTGTAGCTGAGACTCCTTGAAACTCACACGCCGGATCGGCGGACTTCAGTTCAGCTAAGACGGATGACTGAACCAAAAGTGTTTCCGACGAAGGTCAAGCCTGGATGTTCGAGTTCCCCTTGCAGCTGGAAGCCCGCGTTGAAGCAGGTGCAGCAAGTGTCTTGTTACGAGCAGCTCTCTAGTGCATGGCTGGCAGTTCTCAACGCGGCGGAGGTTGAGCTGGCCGGTCGTCACGACATTGTTGGCGACAAGCTCATGCCATACCTGTCTCACGGTGGACGGGAACAACGAGTGGTGACGCAGGAGGTGGTACCTAAGCCTGAAGTACCGCGCGACGAGGCTTGCTACGCATGGAGGATTGCCGAGCGATGGGCTCGTCATACCAGGCGCGTCAGCACGTTGTTCAATACATCAGTGGATGAGGTGAAGCTCGAAGGTTCTAACAAACTGGGCGAGGATGTGAGCTGCGTGGTTGGACCGTGCGCGGATAGCAGTGCGGTTCAGGCGAGTGGTGCAAGCACGATACCACTTCTCTGTGCGTCAGCTGCTGCGGAGTCCACAGCTGACGGGTTCGGGGGCTTTCCCCGCGAACCCACAAGTACCTCAAGGGCTACGAGAGGATCAGGCGCGGCGACTACAGTCTTTATGTCCACCAGTGCGGGACCCACGGTGGACGACGGAGTTGGGGGCCTTCCCCGCGAACCCACAGCGGCATCTTCGGTCACCAGCGGTCAGTTTGCATACGGTATGGTGCCCGCTGACACGCACTGCTCACCGGCCCGTGCCCCTCGGCAGCCTCGGGGGGATCAGATGCCCCCGACGCGGCCAATATGGAATAGGGGAGGCAGAGAGTACCGATCAGCGGGCACGGAAGCACTGGAGTGGGCATGTGGCATGGATAGCATGGATAGGACCTGGTTGCCAGATTGCACGTCGCCATGGACGGCTGGACAGGCTCCTGACAGATCGGGGGGCAGACAGCAGTCCAAGTCTATGCACCAATTACTGTCGTCACCAATTGCTGGGTTTCGACCTGAAGACTCGCCGAAAGAACGCGCACCCATGATGAAGCAGAGGCCGTCCACGATCGAGCGGATGGGCAAGCTGTTGCTGGATGCAGGGTGTTTTGTTCAGAATATTGCAAGGGCCACCAGTGTTCATGCTAAGTTAGACAATTACGCAGTGGAATTATGTTGTGGAAGACTCCTTTCGTGGCTCGGTGACAACGAGCTCGAGGCCAAGCTGGAGACGACCGTCGCCAAGGCTCAGCTGGTCCAGGAGATATTTGAGAGTCAGCGCAAACGAGCTTGGAAGGAGTGGACCGAGATGGCATTCAAGAGTGGCGCGCAGGCGGCGCAAAGATTTACACTAGTGAGGGGGCATACAGATGGCACTGGAGTCATCTGATTTTGCAGCCCCGCCGCAGCTTGCGGACGGGGAGCTTGCCAAGTGGAAGAAGATATGGCGCGTGCAGGGGCGGGCCGGCTTCCTTTGCCAAGTGACGCTGATACATGGGGGCAACTGCCGCCCCTATCAGGTGCTGGCCTTCAACGCGTCATTGGGACCTTCGCCCTTCGCGCAGGGCGAGGGCAGGCCCGTGTTCTTCCATGGCATTTTTGGTTTGTGTCGGATGCTGGCCTGGAGACTATAGCGGCACTGTTTAATACCTGCGAGCGGTTGCGCCACTGGCCGCAGGATCAGCTGTTTACAGAGCTGTGCATGCTGCCTAAGCCAGGCGGCGGCACTCGGTTGATCGCATTGATGAATACTCTTCTGAGGATATGGGGCCGCTCAAGACGGCCTATCAGCGTGCAGTGGGAGTTAAATCGTCGGCGTCCTTCCTTTTGGGGAGGTGGAGCAGGCAGGACGTCCAGTGATTGTTCGTTTCAGCTTAACCTCGTGGCCGAGGCAGCACATGCGCGCACGCAACACGTCATCGCAGTATGTCTTGACTTGTTCAGATGCTATGAGACGATTTTATGGAGCATGGTCATGACTGAGGCGCGTGAATTGGGATTCCCTATACGGTTGATGTGGACGGTATTGCAGACATACATGGTACCACGCACCATATTGGCAGACTCCAATGTAAGCACCCTGCTCGAGTCGTTCCAGGGGATCCTGGCTGGCTGCACGCATGCGACTACGGTTTTCATGCTAGTGTTATATCGTGTCGTCGATCGACAGTATAAGCTATACCCTCAGGTATGCGCACGTGTGCTTCTGGACGATATCACGATGCAGCGACACGGTCCTGACCCGCGCGGGGCGTCGGTGTTAAACACATGTGTGCGCAAGTTCGCTTCAGATACGTAGCCGCTCGGCTTGACTCTGCAGCGCAGTAAATCTGGGGATTCGTGGCTACTACGACCAGGGCGACTAAATGTTTCTATAGTGGCATCAAGAGCATGAGGCTCAATGACAAAAAGCTTATTCGGAATCTCTGTCATGAGCTCCACGGGTCCAGGGTCTCCAGGGTCCAGGAAAGAGCGCGGATGAAAAGCCTTGCTGCCAGAAAGGGTAAGGTTCTCGCACTCCGTGATTCTGTGCACGAAAAGGTTGGAGCGCTGCGGAGAACGGGGGTTCTACCCTCAGTGGGGCACGGCGCGGGGGTGAGTGGCACGTCGGACACTATGCTCAAGCAGTTGCGCACCTTCGCTGGATGCATGATTGGTGCGGCCCAGCATGCTTCACTCACGCTCTACCTTATGATTCAGAAGGACAACAACTTTGACCCGATATTCGATTGCACAAAATTACTTGCCAAACGGTATGCCAGTTTGATATGGGATGGTGCGGTTTCCCTGGCTGATGTTTATCATGCGTGGCGATGTGCAGCGGATCGATACGCTCAATCTAGGCCCAACTGGCAAAGTAGCCAGAGGGCTTGCGGCAGCGGCGCGGCTGACCCCCCACCGCGTCAAATGGCAGATGACGAGCCCCACGGATCTCATCGATGGCATGGGGTGTCATTATTCTTTATACCGCGCTGCACCTCGCGACCTGCAGAACAGGCTGGAGGAGCCCATCGGGAGGTGGCAGACAGCTCGGGCATTGTTTTCGCTTATTGTGGCGCCAGCGAGATCCAAGTGGCTGATGCGCTGGTGGAGAACCACAAGGGCCTGCTCAAGTAGGCGACTACGACGGCACGCTTCCTCGGGTTCATGGCCTCCCGCGCTGCCCGCCTCTTCGCCCAGGTGGGCGAGACGGCGCAGGCACCGAGGAAGCAAATTGGCCTCATGATTGCGCCTGTTTTAGTGACGCAGCATGAGTTTTACGAGTTGGGACCTGGGGCCGTGCGCTGCAGGCACTGCAGCAAGGAAGCTCGGACCCGTGTGTCGTACCTGCAATTGTTTTCTGCCCCTTGTACGGGCCCACCTGTTTTGGGCTCTGGCCATCGGTTGGCCCGTTGGGGGAGTGCTGCTATATGTGAGATCTGCGGTCGCGACAGTGTGCAGGTCTATAAGACGGCGAGGCTGCTCAAGGCAGACTGCCCTGGGCCCCCGTCAAACAAGTCTTCGCTCGCGAACACTAGGCAGCACGCGCGCAGAGTGAACGGAGGCAAGGGCCCCCGTAGTGGGAAACCCTTGCCACCCGAGGCTCCTGTCAGCGCCGGCGCAGCTGTTGACAGTGCGGCCCAGCCCAGTTGCCAGGAGGTTCTGCTTCGCGGAGGCGGTGGGACTGGGTCGGACGGGGGTGGCGGGGGAGGAGCCGAAACGAGTTCTGACTAACTGTGCCGCTGCGACTTGCGGCTGCTTTTCTCTTTCCCAGGGGCCCCCCACCAGCGGGTTACGGCCCCTGGCTGACGCCTGTCGCCCCCCCGACGTTGGTTGGGTCTTGGAGTGGTCTTGGCGGCGCCGTGTGTGCGTCGGTCGGCCTGCTGGCTGACCGTGATCGACCTATGGGTTGATCTCTCTCTCTCTGTGGCCTCGGGGTCCCCTGAGGCCTCTTCAATTCGGCCCTTTTCCGTTCCTATGGGTTCGGTCGGGGCAACCGTTCCTGGACCTCCCCCTCCCCTTCCCCCTCCTCACCCTACCCCCCTCCTCTTCTTCTTCCTCCTCCTCCTCCTCCTCCGTAACCATTTTGGCTCAAGCCATTGCTCGGCCCCTGGTGTTGAGCTCGCTACGGTCCCCGCCTGGTCCTATGGATCCCCTGACGGCTGGCCTACCCCGCGCGGCCGTGGATGCGGGCGGATCGCGGCACGTCGCGGCGGCCACGGCTGTCGCCTTGTGGCGTGCGGCCCGCGATGGCGGCGGTGATGGCGTCTGGTGCAAGCAGGAAATAGAGGACGAGGTCAGCGGCCGCGTGGCCTCCTCCGGGCCAAGGTCGTGGCGGCCCACATGGACACCCAGGCCCGCGTCGACAGCGGGACCCGTGCTGCGCGCACCGTCGCGGAGCACGCGCTCTTCGGCGAGGGCGTGGCGGCGTTCCGTACCATTGCGAACGAGGCGAAACAGAAGCAGAGGGGGCGACGCCATGGCGCTCTGGCCGAACCGTTGGAGAAGCTGACTTCGACACCGGTGACGAAGAAAATCGGGGTGCAGCAGATGGAGGACATCTTTCGCGGCCCAGACTGCAGGGCCACCGACGTGAAGGAGCTCGTGTTGGCCATGCGCGATGGAGACGTGCTGGTCCAAGAGAACACCTGGTTCTACAAGGGGGAGACCAAGAACGACTCCGTGCAGACGGGGAGCAGTGAGGTTCGGCGTCAGTTGCACCCCAGACTGCAAGGCCAACCATGGGGTGAAAGAGTTGATGTCTGACATGTGCGACGGAAATGTGCTGGTCCTGGAGATTTCGACTCCACAAGGGCGAGACCAAGAACGGCTTCGGGCTGATAGGGGAGCTGACGAAGATGGACTTCAAGATTCAAGGGCGACCCTAACGGCTTGTTGTCGGCCATGAGCGACGGAGACGTGCTGGTCTTGGAGAACACTCGGCTCCACAAGGGGGAGACCAAGAACGGCTCCGAGATGCTGGGGGGGCTGATGAGGAAGGACATCAAGGGCGAACCTGAAGGCAAGGCCGTCCATGAGGTGGAGGAGACGGTCTCGGCCAGGAACGAGGGAGACGTGCTGGTCCTGGAGAACATTCGGTTCCACAAGCGGGAGACCAAGAACGACTCCGAGAGGATGGGGGGGCTGATGGAACATCAAGTGCACCCCATTCGGCAAGGAGACCGACGAGGTAAAGAGGCAGTTTGCGCCTGCCTCCACCGCGTCAAGCGTAAGATCGAGGGGGAAGCAAAGTTGAACACTGCTGCGTTGACGGTCGCCGCTGTGCGCAACGGCGGCGGTGTGGAGAGCAGGCGCAGCATGACGAGCTGGCGGCCGCCGCCTGGCGCTGCGCCGAGCTCGCCGTGTAGCTCGATGCGGCCACGGCAGAGGCCTCGGACGCCGGCGGGCGTCCTGGGCGAGGTCGGCGTGGACCGAGCCTTGGGATTCACCCAAGTTCGGCCTACGCCAAGGGCGTGAGGCCTCGGCAGGGGTCCTCTGGGCTCCTTGGGGGCTTCGCGGGAAATTTAATGCCTGACCCTTTCGGATCGTTTTCAGCCTCCACTTCCACCTCCTCCTCCTCCTCCTCCTCCTCCTCCTCCTCCCTCTCCTCCTCCTCCTCCACAATTGCAGCACGCTGTGCTTCTTAAAGGGTCCATAAGAGTCTTCCCCCACAAGTACACATTATGAAAACTACTCTCCTCTCTCCTCTGACTCTGTCCGCAGGGTGCCCCATCCTCTCACACACTGGATTTCATTGTTTGGTTTGTCCTATGTGTTTTTTCAATCGGTCGTTTCTGGTTCTTCCAACATGGTGTTCCCGCTGCAGCGCCGCCCTCGTTTTCGCGCGTCGGTTATTCAAAATCGTGCTCCCGCTGCAGCGCTGGCCTCGTTCCCGCGCCTCCAGACGGCACTTGGCATTCGAAAGCGTGCTCATCGGGCACGCACGGTTGCGGAGGACATGGAGCCGGCATTCCGGACACGCCTGTCCTCTCGTAGGCGGGCGGGCCATTTCTTTTCCAAGTCATATGGTGCCATGCCACGGCGTGCAATGCAATCTACGATCTGCACCGCTGTGCGATGCCATGCTTTGCGTTGCTATGCTTTGTGTGATGCTTCGTTTCACAACGGAATGCCACGCGATGCTATCACATGCTATGCCCTGCCGTGCTCTTCTACGCCACGCTTTTCCACCCATCTGTTCCTCCTTTTCTCCTTTTCCTGTTCCTCCTCCTCAGCCACGCGCAGAGGGAGGAGTTCAGCGGCAACGATAGAGGCGTTCGGGGCCCAACCTCGGGACGCTTTTCAGCAGCCGCGCCTCGTCGAGAGCATTGTGGGGGTGCCCTAGTCGTCCAGAACGGCCGACGAATATCCGACCAGAAAACCGAGTGTCGGCCATGCGCGACCAGCTGAGGCCCCCGGCGGGGGCTCGCCTTCCTCTTAGCCACGCGCAGAGGTGGGACAGTCGGACACGCGCGTGATGTTTTTTCTATCGCTCTGCCACTGCACAGCGGGCTGTTTTTGTTAAAGGTTTCGGCTTTGGGGGGCCCGAACGTGGCCTCGGGACCGTCAAAAGACGATTCAAAATAAAACACGGTCTTGGGGACGGTCGAGACCTTTGGGGGTCGACGTTATGAACAAATTATTCTGGCGAAGCCCAAGCCATATGCAGGTGGGTACCGCAATTGTGAATATCTAATATCTTCTTCGGTGAGGCTCCCTATGGGGCCACGACGCGTTGCACTGGGCGGGGGGGACCCATGCAGGCGGTACCACTGGGGCCGTTTGTGGGGCCCCCTATGAGGCCACGAAACGTTGTACTGGGTGGGTGGAAGTGCCAAATTGGGTGTGTGGGACGCATGCAGGCAGTCCCACTGGGGGCTTCGGTGGAGCTCCCTATTGGGCCACGAAGCGCTGTACTGGGTGGGTGAAAATGCCACATTGGGTGTGTGGGACGCATGCGGGCGGTCCAACTGGGGCCGCCGGTGGAGCTCCCTATTGGGGCAACGAACCGTTGTACTGAGTTGGTGAAAATGCAACATTGTGTGTGTGTGTGTGTGTGTGTGTGTGTGTGTGTGTGTGTGTGTGTGTGTGTGTGTGTGTGTGTGTGTGTGTGTGTGTGTGTGTGTGTGTGTGGGACGCATGCGGGCGGTCCCACCGGGGGCTTCTGTGGAGCTCCCAAAGGGGTCCACGAAGCGCTGTATTGGGTGGGTGAAAATGTACCATTGGGCGTGTGGGGCGCATGTGGGCGGTCTCACTGGGGGCTTGGGTGGAGCTCCCTACGGGGCCACGAAGCGCTGTATTGGGTTTGCGTAAATGCAAACTTGTGTGTGTGGGGGGCGCATGCAGGCGGTCTCACTGGAGGCTTCGGTGGAACGCCCTATGGGGCCACGATTTGCTGTATTGAGTTTTGGCGAAAATGCCAAAACCGATTTTCGGGGCGCATGCGGACGGTCCCACTGGAGGTTTCGATGGAACTCCCTCTATGGTGCCACGAAGCGTTGTACTGGGTAGGCGAAAACGCCACAATGGGTGTGTGTGTGTGTGAGACGCATGCAGGCGGTCCCACTGGGTCCTTCGGTGGAGTTCCCCATGGGGCCACGAAGCACTGTACTGGGTGGGTGAAAGTGCTAAACTGGATGTGCCGAAACGGGGGGTGGAACCGCATGCTGCAAAAACGCGAACACAGCCACTGGGATGTTCGGTGGAGCTCCCTATGGGGCCACGGAGCGTTGTATTTGGTGGGTGAAAATGTCTCACTGGATGTGCCGAAATGGCGGCCAAAACGCGAACGCAGCCACTGGGACCTGAGCTCCCTATGAGGCCACGAAACGCTGTACTGGGTGAGTGAAAATGCCAAATTGGATGTGCCGAAGTGGGGGGTGGAACCAGATGTGGCCAAAACGCGAACTCAGCCACAGGGACCTTCGGTGGAGCTCCCTATGAGGCCACGAAGCGCTGTATTGGGTGGGTGAAAACGGGGGGTGGAACCGCATGCGGCCAAAACGCGAACGCAGCCAATGGGACCTTCGGTGGAGCTCCCTATGTGGCCACGAAGCGTGTGAGGGGTGTACCGAAATGTGTCATAGCGACGGAGGACGGAAGAGGGAAGGAGGAGGAGAAGGAAAAGGAGGAGGAGAATGGTGAGCTCTGTGCGACATTGATATTACGCCAGTCTCCGTCCCCTCTCATGTAGCTTTTCGGCGCAAAAGGTTCAGATGCAAGCCGCCGCGCCCGTCCTCGCGCAGGTCGCGGGATACGCCGTCGGCTGGTGGAGCAGCGGCGGGCAGCGCTGCATCTGCTCGTGCGAGGTCTCGGGCAGCGTGGACCGCGACATCATCGGGGTCCTGCAGCGCCAGCTGGATCGGTGCGGGCCCGACCAGCTGACCTCGCCGCCGCCGACCACCTGCCACTGCGACGCGGGCTCGGCCTGGGTCGGCGCGGCGGCGGGCTTCGCCGTGGGCGTTGTGGTCGGCGTGCTCCTGTGCCTGGTCGTGCACTTCCGCGTGGCTGCCCGTCGCCCAGATGTCGGACCACCCGCCGGCGCCGAGCTGGTTGCGATCGCTGATTCCGGGGGCTCGCCTGTACGTGAGGTACCCGGACGAGGACCTCTGGCACGAGAGGCTTCTCTGCGGGCGCGTACGGGCGGACGGGTGGTCTTGGGTGGTCCTGACACCGACTGAAGACCAGCACGAGGAGGACTTCGTAGACGCCGCCGAGATCTTGGCCTGTGGGCCCAAAGGCGGCACTCCAGTAAAGTTGTATGGCAAGCACTTGTTCAGGATGGAGCACCGCTCCAACACCCCCTACTCGGACTTCATGGCGGCTGGGCTGAAGCTGGCTGATGAGTTGGTCAGCGCAGGAGGCGGTGGTCCTGCACCTCCTCCCGAGGCGGGGCCCTTGGCCCCCTTGGCTGACGCCGACGTGGGGCGCGACCCCGCGACCAAGTGGATCTCGCTCGAGTCGAGGTTCGGCTACGCCGCGGGCGACCCGATCGACGTGGTGGGCCAGCCCTTTCTGCGCTCGGGCGATCGTGGCGTGGTGGAGCTGGCGGAGGGGCCCATTGCCGTGGGCATCTCGGACACCGTGGTCACAGGGCTCACGCCACGTGCTGGGCCGCTGGACAGCCGCCTGCTGGGGACGAGCTCGGACGCGACCTTCAAGCGCCAGAGTTTTGCCCAGCGCTCCCAGCTCCTCGAGACGGGTGACAACCAGAAGTGGATGGCGCAGGGGCCCCCGACCATGCGCTGGGTCTGCCTCGCGCGCGTCGAGGGCAACACTACGCCCAAGCAGCGCCATTTCTGGTGGCGTCAGGTCCTGGGTTTGGTTTGAACGGACCCTGGGGTCGAGGAGCATAGTTTCTTGTGCGAGCTGATCGAGACCGCTGTGGCGAGGGACGGCATCAACGCGGCGGCCCTGGAGTCGTTCGAGACGGTGTCGAGGCGCTTCCAGCTCTGGGAGGAGTTCTACGCGGAGGCGTTGCGGATCGCGGAGGCCGGCGACCACGGGGACGACCTGGGCGAGAGGAGGCTCTCCCTGGGGAACCACCGGAGCAAGGGCCTCGCGATTGTGTCGCCGGAGTTGGAGCAGCTCGTTGCCACGAAGCTGCAGGAGGAAAGTGCGGTGCTCAAGGAGCGCCGCAAGGGTCGCGAGGAGCGGAGGCTTGCTCGCGCGGGCCCGACGCGCCCACCTACTTCTTCGGGCTCTGGCGCCGCGGCATCTGGCGCCCAGCAGCCCCCGCAGCAGACCCAGCCTCCAGGACGTGGGAGGGGGCTGGGTCGCGGGCGGAGCTGACGCTTCGCCTCTCTCTTCATCCGGCTGCCCACCGTCGCCCCCGGGCAGTTGGGCTCTCCCCACAGGGGAGGCGCATTTGCGGTGGTGGTGCGCTTGGCGATTATCGAGATCATGGAGGTGCAGCGTGACGTGCTGCCGCTGCCGCTGGGGGCTGCCCTCAGTCAGGAACTGCGCGGAGAGGTTGCTGGACCTGTTCAGCCTCGTTCGCGTCGGCCCCGACAGATGCGCGCACGAGATAGGCGGCTGCGTGAGGGCATCGAGGCCCTGAATGAGCTCGGAGGTCGTGGAGAGACAGCGGATCCTCATCGTCGCCTCTCCCTACCGCAACAGCTTGCAGTTCGGCACCTTGCTCGTTCTTATGGCCGCGTGGGTCCTCCGCCTCCCGATTTTGATGCCCACGGAGCGTTCAGGGCGCTTCAGGGTTCGAGGTGCGGTTATGCGGACTCGATGGCAAGGTCGCTGCTAACAGACGTGGTGAAGTCTCACCACCGCAGGGCAAGGCTGGAGGCGTGTCTCTCTTGAACTGCCTTGGGCCTGAGCTGCAGTCAGTTTTTGTAAGTGGTCAGGGTCTCCTTCGCTCTGATCGTGATCGCGACAACGTTCTTCTAGATGCTCCCAGGGTGCCGGCCATGGACGTCAACTTGGGCAAGGGTGGCGCCGACTACGGGCACTTCCTGGGGGAGCTGCATGACCTTGGGGCTATCGAGGTGCGCGAGTCGCCGCAGGAGGTTTGTGGGCCCTTCCTCGTTCCCCGCAAGGATGGGCGTCTACGTCTCATTTGCACGAGGCGCTCCAACGCACACTTCGAGGTGCCGCCCTTCGCCGCCTTGCCGTCTGGTGAGGCTCTGGCTGCTTTTGAGATTGGCGAGTCGATCGCTGGGCAGAGGGTAGTGGCACCTAGCGCGGATGTGGAGGTTGGCTTCTACCAGTACGAGCTGCCGTCCAACCTCCGCCCGTTCTTCGCTCTTAAGTCTGTTGACCTTCGGTTTCTGCCTCGGCGCGTGCGTGGCCAGGTCAGCCAGCAGGCCACCAACGGCCACATTCAATGTCAATCTCGCGTTGTGCCCATGGGATGGGCCTGGGCCGTGCACCTCGTGCAGCAGGCGCACATGTCGCTGCTGAAGGGTGCGAGGCCGCTCGACTCCTGGGCGCTGGACAAGGTGCTGACGGAGCCGATCAGCGCTTCGCACTTGGCTAAGACACTCTACATCGACAACTTTGCGTCCATCGGTCCTACACGGGCTTGGCCAGACGCGGCCACTGCTGATATGATCACGTCGTTAGCGGATGCTGGGGTCAAAGCTGACATGGACCGGAACTCTGGGACCATTGGGGTGCACGACCTTCTTGGCTTCTCGTTGGTCGAGCACCGTGCCACCTGGGCCCTCAGCGCTCGCAAGTTTTGGAAGATCAAGGGGGCGCTGGACTACGTGGTCTCGTCCAGCCAGGGCTTCACCGGCGCGGAGATGGAGCGGCTGCTGGGACACTTGGTCAGTTGCTTCCTGCTCCGCCGCGAGATGCTCTCGCTCCTGTACGCGTCGTTCACCTTCGCCCAGGAGACCAAGCTGCGCCGGGCGCCCCTCTGGCCGTCGGTCCGCAAGGAGCTCCGGTGGTGCCGCTTGTTGCTGCCGCTGGTGACCGCGGACATGACACGGCCTTGGTCTCCTTTGATCACCTCCTATGATGCGAGTCCCTGGGGATATGGCATTTGCGAAACGTCGGTCTCGGCATCGCAGTCAGGGCGGATCGGGCGGCTGAACGATCGATCAAGGTGGAAGGGGTTGTTGGCTACCAACCGTCGGCCTCGGGACGACCTCACGGATCTAGACGATGTCGACGACGACTTCAAGATCCCACGAGATCGGGACACGATCCTCTCGGCTGGTGCGGTTTCGGGCTTTACCGAGGTTGATCCTGGACTTCTGAGAGACGCCGCCTGGGTCACGGTCGCAGCCAGGCCCGCTTCTGCCAGCCTGCCTATTCATTTGCTGGATGGATTTGCTCTGCTCCACGGAGCGCACCGCGCCTCTCGAAACAGTCGGTGTCATTCTCGTCGGCTCGTCTTCTCGGGGGACAATATGAGTCTCATTTGTGCGCTATGTAAAGGGCGGGCTACAGATTTCAAGCTAAACTCTATCTGTCGGGAGGTCTTGGCTATCAGTCTGGCTTCGGATTTCAAGCTGGCCCACAGGTGGATCCCCTCGGAGAGAAATGCTGCTGATAAGCCGTCTCGTCGGTACATGCCGAAGTGGAACAGGGGCTGCTGCCAGCTTCTGGGCTCAAGGATGATGAGGGCAACGCCTCCTCGCCGTCGTTCAGCTACGCAGGCGGGGCTTCCGGCTTCGCGTCAGATACCGCCGCCCTCTCGCCCGAGGCCTTCGTCCGGGGCGCTGGTGGCCGCTGGGGATCCTGCGGGGTCAAGTGTGCCACCCAGCCGCAGAGCGATGCGCCGCGCGCCTGGCCGCGCGCGTCCGCCTCGGCGCGCCGCCCGGGCTCGGGCCCCCGAGAGCAACGGCATCACGTGGAATTGCAGCGCCTTCTACATCGTCTGGTGCCTCGTCTTACTGGCTTGCAGGCCAACCGCGTTCGCGAGGCCACGCAGCTGGCCTACCTGGGCATCCTCGAGCAGCTGGCCTTCTTCATGCAGCGCCGAGAGCTCCCGCGCTTCTCGGCCAAGGTGCGGGACGTCACCCTGGTCGACTTTATCGAGAGCCGCCGCGACGAGGGGCGCTCAAGGGAGGCGACCGTCAAGGTCCTCTACGCGCCGCTGTGGGCATTGCCGCATCTGGGAGGGCCTACTCGGACGCTCTTCCCCCAAGCCTTCGCGTCAATGCGAGGTTGGACGCGGCTCGGCCCTCCTGCATCGCGGCCGCCGCTGCCCAGGCAAGCCGCCTACGCCATCGCCGCGAAGCTGCTGGACTATGGGCAAGAGAGGGCGGCACTGGGGTGCTTGGTCACGTTCGAATACTACTGCCGCGTCGGGGAGCTGCTCGCGTTGCGAATGTTCCAGATCGCGCCGCCCGACCGCCACTCGGCTGGGGCGGCAGGCTGCCCCACCGTTGTTCTCAATGCCTCGGAGCTCCAGGTCCCCTCCAAGACAGGGGAGATGGACAGCAGCATCGCCTTCGATCTGCCGGAGCACCGCTGGGTGGGGATGCTGCTGGTGCTGCTCAAGGAGGCCTTCGCTTCGCAGCCCATGGAGCACGTGGTCAATGTCTCGTACACTGTCTTCCTCTCGCTGCTCGACCGAGCGGCTCAGGATCTGGGCGCCCAGGTCCTGCAGCCTACGCCACGCTGCTTCAGGCACGGTGGGGCCAGCCACGATCGAGCAGCAGGGCGACGCCCATTGCAGGAGGTCCAGCGCCGGGGCATGTGGAAAGGTCACAGCAGTGTGGCCAGGTACGACAAGCACGGCAGAGTCGGACTGCAGCTGCAACTTCTGCCTCAGCATGTGCGAGACCGTCTCGAGCATCTCATGCATCGCGTGGAACACAACTTCAGGCTGCGCTTCACCAGGCTCTTCGGCCAGGTAACCGGTTCAGGCTCTTCCTCGAGCTCCTCGCGGGTTCTGGCGAGCTCACCGCGTCCATGAGGCGCAAAGGCGTGGCGGTGTTGGCATTCGACGTGAACCAAGGACCACATATGGATCTTCTGAACCACAACGTCTACTCCCGCCTGCGGGGTTGGATTTTGTCTGGACTGGTGCTTGCAATCTGGTCTGGGACTCCTTGCGGGGGCCTCGCACGAGCTCGGCGTGGGCCTCCTGGTTCTCGGCTACCACGTGCCCCGAGGAGCCCAGAGTTCCGTCAAGGTCTTCCGAACCTCGAGGGCCGCGACTTGGAGACCTTGCAGCAATCCAATGTACTCGCTGCAAGGACACTTGGTCTTCTCCAACTTGCTGCCGCGCGAGACATTCCAGGAGGCGAGGAAAATCCGAACACCAGCTATTTGTGGGACCTGCCGTCCCGTCAGAGATTCTCGGGAAAGTTCTGCCCCACTGACTACTTCGTGGACTACTGCGCTGGCGGGCGTCCTTTCAGAGCAAGAACGCGACTCATATTTTTTAACATGCATGCTTCACGTAAGTTGCTTCGTCTTCGCTGCCATGGCCGTGGCGCGTGCGACTTCTCAGGCAAGCCGCGTCAGAACCTGTCAGGAACCAAAGTGGGAGGCGGTTTCTTCACAGCCGCCAAGGCGGCCTACCCTCGCAGATTGGCGGACATCTTGGCTGATGACCTCTTCATGGCCTATGCTCTCCGGCGAACTTCGAGAAAATGGAATCTTCTACGGTGACCCAGTTGCAGTGCTGGATGTGGGTATGTTGTTCTGAATATGGGTTGATTTGAGCGTGGCTCATCACGCTCCTCATCGACTCAGCTGAGCTCCAGACATGCAGCAATCATTGGAAAAGAAGTTATATGATGGTGAGCTCTGTGCGACATTGATATTACGCCAGTCTCCGTCCCCCCTCATGTAGCTTTTCGGCGCCCGCCCGAACCCAGCCCTTCCTGCCTCACTTATACAAAGAGCGTCGAATTAAAGAACTGTCGTGTGCACGTGCAAGCCCGTGATCCGTGCAGGGTTGATTTGAGCGTGGCTCATCACGCTCCTCATCGACTCAGCTGAGCTCCTGTCATGCAGCAAATGATTGGAAAAGAAGTTATATCACGCAAGGGCCATTATTTCAACACGAGGACCCAACACCACATAATTCTTGCAAGGGGGAATTCAAAACAAAAAGTAGCATGGCGAAGGACCCAACAATATGCAGTTGCGAGTACCGTCGTTGTATGCACCGCATTCGAAGGAGCTCCCTGTAGGGCGAAACGTTTGAGGGGTCTGCCAAATTTTGTCCGGTGGGCGCATGCGACAGCAACTAGTGGGGCCGCCGGTGGAATTCCCAATGTGGCAACGAAGCGCGTGACAGGCGTGCCGAAATAGGTGCGGTCGGCGCATGCGAACGAAGCCATTGGGGCCGTCAGTGGAGCTCCCTATGGGGCCACGAAACGTGTTATGGGTGTGTCGAAATGGGAACGGTGGGCGCATGCGATTGCGGCCATTGGCGCATTTGGTGGAGCCCCCTGTGGGGCCACGGAACCTGTGAGGGGTGTGCCGGAATGGGCGTGGGGGATGCATGCAGTCGGTGGCGCTGCGGCCTTCGGTGGAGTTCCCTATGGGGCCATGAGACGTGTGAAGGGTGTGCCCATGTGGGTGTGGGGGACGCATGCGGGCGGTAGCATCTGGCGCGTTCGGTGGAGTTCCCTATGGGGCCACGAAACGAGCGAGAGGTGTGCCGAAGTGGGTGATGCTGACGTTTGCGGGCGGTGGCGCTGGGGCCTTCAGTGGAGCTCGTTATGGGGCCACGAAGCGTGTGAGAAGTGTGCCGAAGTGGGTGTGGCATGCGGGCGGTTGCACTGGGACCTTCGGTGGAGCTCCCTATGGGGCCACGAAGCGTGTGAGGGTGTGCCGAAATGGATGTGGGGGACGCATGCGGGCGGTGGCGCTGGGTTCTTGGATGGAGTTCCCTATGGGGCCACGAAACGTGTGAGGGGTGTGCCGAAATCGATGTGGGGGGCGCATGCGGGCGGCGGCGCTGGGGCCTTCGGTGGAGCTCCCTATGGGGCCACGAAAAGTGTGAGGGGTGTCCCAAAATGGATGTGGGGGGCGCATGCGGGCGGTGGCACTGGGGCCCGAAGGTGGGGCTCCCTATGGGGCCACGAAGGGTTGTACTGTACGAGCCATACGCCATGCGGCGCGTAGGGGAAATTTGTTGTAAAGTTGGAGCGCGGCGCGCCACACGCGCGCAGGATATGAGAAAGCATGCCAAACGCATGCATGGCGCAACAGACACGCCAAACACGTGCCGGAGGAAGGAGGGGAGGGCGAGGGGGAACGATGCCAAATTGGATGTGCCGAAATGGGGGGTGGAACCGCATGCGGCCAAAACGCGAACGCAGCCACTGGGACATTCGGTGGAGCTCCCTATGGTGGGTGACAATGCCTAATTGGATGTGCCGAAATGGGGGGTGGAACCGAATGCGGCCAAAACGCGAACGCAGCCACTGGGATATTCGGTGGAGCTCCCTATGGGGCCACGAAGCGTTGTACTGGGTGGGTGAAAATGTCTCATCGGATGTGCAGAAATGGGGGGTGGAACGGCATGCGGCCAAAACGCGAACGCGGCCACTCGGACATTCGGTGGAGCTCGCTATGGTGGGTGACAATGCCGAATTGGATGTGCCGAAATGGGGGGTGGAACCGCATGCGGCCAAAACGCGAACGCAGCCACTGGGATATTCGGTGGAGCTCCCTATGAGGCCACGAAGCGTTGTGCTGGGTGGGTGAAAATGTCTCATTGGATGTGCAGAAATGGGGGGTGGAACCGCATGCGGCCAAAACGCGAACGCAGCCACTCGGACATTCGGTGGAGCTCCCTACGGTGGGTGACAATGCCGCATTGGATGTGCCGAAATGGGGGGTGGAACCGCGTGCGGCCAAAACGCGAACGCAGCCACTGGGATATTCGGTGGAGCTCCCTATGGGGGCACGAAGCGTTGTACTGGGTGAGTGAAAATTGGATGTGCCGAAATCGGGGGTGGAACCGCATGCGGCCAAAGCGCGAACGCAGCCACTGGGACATTCGGTGGAGCTCCCTATGGTGGGTGACAATGACTAATTGGATGTGCCGAAATGGGGGGTGGAACCGCATGTGGCCAAAACGCGAACGCAGCCACTGGGATATTCGGTGGAGCTCCCTATGGGGCCACGAAGCGTTGTACTGGGTGGGTGAAACTGTCTCATCGGATGTGCAGAAATGGGGGGTGGAACCGCATGCGGCCAAAACGCGAACGCAGCCACTCGGACCTTCGGTGGAGCCCCTATGGGGCCACGAAACGTTGTACTGGGTGTGTGAAAATGCCAAATTGGACGTGCCGAAATGGGATGTGGAACCGCATGCGGCCAAAACGCTATGGGGCCACGAAACGTGTCAGGGGTGCACCGAAATTTGTGATGGTGATGGAGGGAGGAGGAAAAGGAGGAGGATGAAATTTTCGGAGAGGAGGAACAGGAGGAGGAGGAGGAGGAGGAGGAGGAGGAGGAGGAGGAGGAGGAGGAGAACGCGGGGACCGTTATTTCAAAACGAGGACCCAACACCACAGGATGGTTGGGAAACAAACAAAAATTATCCTGGCGAAGGACCCAACCATATGCAAATGTGGGCACGAAGCGCTGCACTGGGTGCGGGGAACGCTGTTCTGGGCGAGTGATGTTTCAAGTCAGGTTTCCGGGACGCATGCGGACGGTCCCACTGGGGGCTTCGGTGGGGCTCCCTATGGGGCCACGAAACGCTGTACTGGGTAAGTGCAAATGCCAAATTGGGCTTCCAGGGCGCATGCGGAAGGACCCTTTGGAGGCTTCGATGGAACTCCCTATGTGGCCACGAAACGCTGTACTGAGTGGGTGAGGATTCCAAATTGGGCTTCCGGGACGCATGCAGACGGTCCCAGTGGGAGCTTCGGTGGAGCTCACTAGTGGCCACGAAACGCTGTATTGGGTGGGTAAAAATGCCACGTTGGGTTTTGGGGACGCATGCGGACGGTGGCACTGGGGCCTTCGGTGGAGCTCCTTACGGGGCCACGAAATTTTTGACTGGGTGGGTGAAAATGCCACAATGGGTGTTTCGGGACGCTTGCGGACAGTCCCACTGGGGCCTTCGGTGGAGCTCCCTGTGGGGCCACGGAACGTTGCACTGGGTGCGTGAAAATCCCACATTGGGTCTGCGGGACGCATGCGGACGGTGGCACTGGGGCCTTCGGTAGAGCTCTGTGTGGGGCCACAAAACGCTGTATTGGGTGGGTGAAAATACCAAATTGGGTGTTTCAGGACGCATTCAGACGGTCCCACTGGGGGCTTCGGTGGAGCTCCCTACGTGGCCACGAAACCGTGTGCTGAGTGGGGGGGGCGCATGTGGACGGTAGCACTGTGACCTTCGGTGGAGCTCCCTATGGGGCCACGAAACGCTGTATTGAGTGAGGGGGGCGCATGTGGACGGTGGCATTGGGGCCTTCGGTGGAGCTCCCTGTGGGGCCACGAAACGTTGTACTGAGTGGGGGCGACGCATGTGGAGGGTGGCACTGGGGCCTTCGGTGGAGCTCCCTATGGGGCCACGAAGCGTTGTACTGAGTGGGGGGAACGCATGTGGACGGTGGCACTGGGGCCTTCGGTGGAGCTCCCTATGGGGCCACGAAGCGCTGTACTGAGTGGGGGGGACGCATGTGGACGGTGGCACTGGGGCCTTCGGTGGAGCTCCCTATGGGGCCACGAAACGCTGTACTGAGTGGGGGGGGCGCATGTGGACGGTGGCACTGGGGCCTTCGGTGGAGCTCCCTATGGGGCCACGAAACGCTGTACTGAGTGGGGGGGACGCATGGCACTGGAGCCTTCGGTGGAACGAAACGCTGAGTGGGGGGACGCATGTGGACGGTGGCAGTGGAGCTCCCTATGGGGCCACGAAACGCTGTATTGAGTGGGGGGGACGGATGTGGACGGTGGCACTGGGGCCTTCGGTGGAGCTCCCTATGGGGCCACGAAGCGCTGTACTGAGTGGGGGGGACGCATGTGGACGGTGGCACTGGGGCCTTCGGTGGAGCTCCCTATGGGGCCACGAAACGCTGTACTGAGTGGGGGGGACGCATGTGGACGGTGGCGCTGAGGCCTTCGGTGGAGCTCCCTATGGGGGCACGAAGCGCTGTATTGAGTGGGGGGGGACGCATGTGGACGGTGGCACTGGGGCCTTCGGTGGAGCTCCTTATGGGGCCACGAAACGCTGTACTGAGTGGGGGGGGCGCATGTGGACGGTGGCACTGGGGCCTTCGGTGGAGCTCCCTATGGGGCCACGAAGCGCTGTACTGAGTGGGGGGGGGACGCATGTGGACGGTGGCACTGGGGCCTTCGGTGGAGCTCCCTATGGGGCTACGAAACGTTGTACTTGATGGGTGAAACGCAGGGAAGAGGGGGAGGAGGGAGGAGGAGTGGGAGGAGGAGGGGAAGGAGGAGGAGGAGGAAAGGAGAACGCGGGGCGACGTCTCTTCAAAACGAGGACCCAACACCACAGAATGGTTGCGAAATAGCCTGGCGAAGGACCCAGTCATATGCAGTTGCGAGTACCGTTATTGTATGCACCGCATTCGGAGGAGCTCCCTGTAGAGCCACGAAACGTTTGAGGGGTCTGCCAAATTTTGTCGGGTGGGCGCGTGTGGCAGCAACTAGTGGGGCCGTCGGTGGAATTCCCAATGTGGCAACGACGCGCGTGAGAGGTGTGCCGAAATAGGTGTGGTGGGCGCATGCGAACGCAGCCATTGGGGCTGTCGGTGGAGCTCCCTATGGTGCCGCGAAGCGTGTGATGGGTGTGTCGAAATGAGAAAGGTGGGCGCATGCGAACGCGGCCATTGGCGCCTTTGGTGAAGCCCCCTGTGGGGCCTCGGAACATGTGAGGTGTGTGCCGGAATGGGCGTTGGTGACGCATGCGGTCGGTGGCATTGAGGCCTCCAGTGGAGCTCCCTATGGGGCCACGAGACGTGTGAGGTGATTGCCGAAGTGGGTGTGGGTGATGCATGCGGGTGGTAGCACCTGGGGCCTTCGGTGGAGCGCCACGAAACGTGAGAGGGGTGTGCCGAAGTGGGTGTGGCTGACGTTTGCGGGCGGTGGCGCTGGGGCCTTCAGTGGAGCTCGTGATGGGGCCACGAAACGTGTGAGAAGTGTGCCGCAGTGGGTGTGGCATGTGGGGGGTGGCACTGGGCCTTCGGTGGGGCTCCCTATGGGGCCACGAAACGTGTGAGGGGTGTGCCGAAGTGGGTGTGGGTGACGCATGCGGGTGGTAGCACTGGGGCCTTCGGTGGAGCTCCCTACGGGGCCACGAAACGTGTGAGGGGTGTGCCGAAATGGATGTGGGGGACGCATGCGGGCGGTGGCGCTGTGGCCTTCAGTGGAGTTCCCTATGGGGCCACGAAACGTGGGAGGGGTGTGCCGAAATTGGTGTGGGGCACGCATGCGAGCGGTGGCATTGGGGCCTTCGGTGGAGCTCTCTATGAGGCCACGAAACGTGTGATGGGTATGCCGAAGTGGGAACGGTGGGCGCAAGCGAACGCGGCCTATGGCGCCTTTGGTGGAGCTCCCTGTGGGGCCACGAAACGTGTGAGAAGTATGCTGGAGTGGGTGTGACATGCGGGCGGTGGCACTGGGGCCTTCGGTGGAGCTCCCTATGGGGCCGCGAGACGTGTGAGGGGTGTGTAGAAATGGGTGTGGGTGACGACGCATGCGGGCGGTGGCACTGGGGCCTCCGGTGGAGCTCCCTATGGGGCCATGAAACGTGTGAGGGGTGTGCCAAATTGGGTGTGGGGAACGCGTGCAGGCGGTGGCACTGAGGCTTGAAGGCTATGGGGCTACAGAGCGTGTGAGGGGTGTGCCAAATTGAGTGTGGGGGACGCATGCGGGCGGTGGCACTGGGGCCCTCGGTGAAACTCCCTATGGTGCCACGAAACGTGTGAAGGGTGTGCCGAAATTGGTGTGGGGGACGCATGCGGGCGGTCCCGCTGGGGGCTTCGGTGGAGTTCCCCATGGGGCCATGAAGCGGCTGCACTGGGTGGGGGGGAGCGCATGCGGGCGGTACCACTGGGGCCGTCGGTGGAGCGCCCTACGGGGCCCCGAAGCGCTGTACTGGGTGGGTGAAACTGCCAAATTGGGTGTGTGGGACGCATGCGGGCGGTCCCACTGGGGGCTTCGTTGGAACCCATGATGGGGCCACGAAGCATTGTATTGGGTTTGCGAAAATGCCAAATTAGATTTTCAGGACGCATGCGGACGGTCCCACCGGGGGCCTCGGTGGAGCTCCCTATGAGGCCACGAAGCGTTGTACTGGGTGGGTAATCAAATTGAGTGTGTGGGGCGCACGCAGGCGGTCCCACTGGGGCCCTGGGTGGAGCTTCCTATGTGGCCACGAAGCGCTGTACTGGGTGGGCGAAAATGCTAAATTGGATGTGCCGAAATGAAGGGTAGAACCGCATGCGGCGAAAACGTGAACGCATCCACTGGGACCAGCGGTGGAGCTCCCTATGGGGCCACGAAACGCTGTAGTGGGTGGGTGGGAATGCCAAATTGGATGTGCCGAAATGGGGGGTGGAATCGCATGCGGCCAAAACGCGAACACAGCCACTGAGACCTTCGGTGAGGTTCCCCATGGGGCCACGACACGCTGTACTGGGTGGGTGCAATGCCAAATTGGATGTGCCGAAATCGGGGGTGGAACCGCATGTGACCAAAACGCGAACGCAGCCACTGGGACCTTCGGTGGAGCTGGGCTCCCGATGGAGCCACGAAACGTGTGAGGGTGTGCCGGAATGGGCGTGGGTGACGCATGCGGGCGGTGGCATTGGGGCCTTCGGTGGAGCTCTCTATCGGGCCACGAAACGTATGATGGGTGTGCCGAAATGGGAACGGTGGGCGCATGCGAACGCGGCCTCTGGCGCCTTTGGTGGAGCTCCCTGTGGGGCCACGAGACGTGTGAGCGGACGGTGGCACTGGGGCCTTCGGTGGAGCTCTTGATTATGGGGCCACGAAGCGTGGGAGGGGTGTGCCAAAGTGGATGTGGGTGACGCATGCAGGCGGTAGCACTGGCGCCTTCGGTGGAGCTCCCTATGGGGCCACGAAGCGTGGGAGGAGTGTGCCGAAATGGGTGTGGCTGACGTCTGCGGGTGGTGCGACCGGGGCCTTCAGTGGAGCTCGTTATAGGGCCACGAAACGTGTGAGAAGTGTGCCGAAGTGGGGGACGCATGCGGGCGGTGGCGCTGACGCCTTCGGTGGAGTTCCTTGTGAGGCCACGAATCGTGGGAGGGGTGTGCCGAAATTGGTGTGGGGGACGCATGCAGGCGGTGGCGCTGGGGCCTTCGGTGGAGCTCCCTATAGGGCCACGGAACGTGGGAGGGGTGTGCAGAAATGGATGTGGGGGATGCATGCGGGCGGTGGCACTGGGACCTTCGGTGGAGCTCCCTATTCGGCCACGAAACGCGTGATGGGTGTGCCGAAATGGGTGTTGTGGACGCATGCGGGCGGGGGCACTAGGGCCTTCGGTGGAGCGCCTCATTATGGGGCCACGAATCGTGGGAGGGGTGTGCCGAAATGGGTGTGGGGGACGCATGCGGGCCGTCGGTGGAGCTCCTAATTATGGGACCACGAAAATTGTGAGGGGTGTGCGAAATTGGTGTGGGGGAGGCATGCAGGCGGTGGCGCTGGGGCCTTCGGTGGAGCTCCCTTTGGGGCCACGAATCGTGTGAGGGGTGTGCCAAATTGAGTACCATAAGGAGCTCCACCGAAGGCCCCAATGCCACCGCCCGCATGCGTCCCCCATGGGTGACGCATGCGGGCGGTCCCACTGGGGGCTTCGGTGGAGCTCCCTATGAAACCACGAAGCGTTGTACTGGGTGGGTAAAACGCAGGGAGGAGGGGGAGGAGGAGGAGAAGGAGGAGGAGGAGAACGCCGGGATCGTCTCTTCAAAGGGAGGAGCCAACACCACAGGATTGTTGGGAAAAACATTACGTCGGGGGTAGGAGTCGGCCACGCGCAGAGGTGGGCAGGGGGAGGGCCGGGGCCTTTGAGGAAGCAGCCCCTCGCGTCGTGTCGACCGGCACCGACCCCAGCGCGCGCGTTGAAGGTTGAACGCCGCCCGTGGCCCAGAATCGGAAAGAGCGCCAGTGGATCACCTGGAAGACACAAAAGGGGGGGTGTGCTCCAGGGAACCCCCCCCCCCCCCCCCCCCCCTCCCCCCCTTAAGGGGGGGGGGGGGGTCCGCCCCCCCCCCCCTTCCCTTTAAGGGGGGGGGGGGGTTCGAACCCCTCCCCCCCCCCCCCCCTTGAAAGGGGGGGGGGGGTTGGGAACCCCTCCCCCCCCCCCCCTTGAAGGGGGGGGGGGGGGTCGGAACCCCCCCCCCCCCTCCCCCCCTTTCCGCAGGGGTCCGGTGCGAGCGAGCCGAGCGCGCGGACTGTTGGACGTAGGGGCCGTCGGGGGCAGGACTCTGAAAGCTGCGGGTGTGCGGCAAAGCTTTCAGAGTCCCGCCCCCGACGGGCGTCTGCGCGCGAGGCGAGCGAGGTTTAGGGTTTAGGGGGTTAGGGTTAGGGCTTAGGGCTTAGGGTTTAGGGTTTAGGGTTTAGGGTTTAGGGTTTAGGGTTTAGGGTTTAGGGTAGGGTTTAGGGTTTAGGGTTTAGGGTTTAGGGTTTAGGGTTTAGGGTTTAGGGTTTAGGGTTTAGGGTTTAGGGTTTAGGGTTTAGGGTTTAGGGTTTAGGGTTTAGGGTTTAGGGTTTAGGGTTTAGGGTTTAGGGTTTAGGGTTTAAGGGTTTAGGGTTTAGGGTTTAGGGTTTAGGGTTTAGGGTTTAGGGTTTAGGGTTTAGGGTTTAGGGTTTAGGGTTTAGGGTTTAGGGTTTAGGGTTTAGGGTTTAGGGTTTAGGGTTTAGGGTTTAGGGTTTAGGGTTTAGGGTTTAGGGTTTAGGGTTTAGGGTTTAGGGTTTAGGGTTTAGGGTTTAGGGTTTAGGGTTTAGGGTTTAGGGTTTAGGGTTTAGGGTTTAGGGTTTAGGGTTTAGGGTTTAGGGTTTAGGGTTTAGGGTTTAGGGTTTAGGGTTTAGGGTTTAGGGTTTAGGGTTTAGGGTTTAGGGTTTAGGGTTTAGGGTTTAGGGTTTAGGGTTTAGGGTTTAGGGTTTAGGGTTTAGGGTTTAGGGTTTAGGGTTTAGGGTTTAGGGTTTAGGGTTTAGGGTTTAGGGTTTAGGGTGTCCTCTGTCAGCGCTTGCTGATCATCATTCGTGTAAGACCACCCCCACCCATAAAATGGAGTGGGGGTGGGGTAATCGTGTTGTGGTGACATCATGTTGAGCGGAATCATGTTTCGGCCATGACGCCAGCTCCCCTTTTCACATTCCCACCCCGCGCCCGTTAGGGCGGCGAACCACCCACGGCTTTCTCTATTAGGGTTTAGGGTTCATTCGGTAGTCGAGGTTCTCTTTCTCTTAGGGCTCCATGATTCCAATCGGTTTGGCGATCTTTCTCATAGGTACGCCAAAGAATGCCTTGTGTATCGCACGTACACAGATACCCTCTTGAGTTTTAAGATATGCGCAATCCTGGGTTTAGGGTTGACGCTTTACGTCGGGGGAAAGGGTTTGGGGTGAAACGCCGCGCGGGCGTTTGATTGTGCGCTTGTGGCGCCGGCTCCGCTCGCTTCGCTCGCTCCGCCGATATCGTTCCTCTGGAACTACGAAATCCAGCTGGCGCGCCCAGAAGCGTCCTGGGCACTGGGCGGCAGCTGATTCACAATGAAGAAATGTTTTGGAAGGCCTTGGAAGAGCCCTGGAGGGCGCGGGGTGGGCCCTGGGAGGGCCCTGGGAGGGCCCTGGGAGGGCCCTGGGGGAGGTTCAAGTGCGCCCTGGGCCCTGGGCGGCTGCCAATTCACCGTGATGTGCGCTTGGGGGGCCCTGAGAGGGCTCGGGAGGGCCCTGGGGGGAGGTTCAGGTGCGCCCTGGGCTCTGGGCGGCTGCCAATTCACCGTGATGTGCGCCTGGGGGGCCCTGGGAGGGCCCTGGGAAGGCCTTGGAGGGGGTTCAGGTGCGCCCTGGGCCCTGGGCGGCTGCCAATTCACCGTGATGTGCGCCTGGGGGGCCCTGGGAGGGCCCTGGGAGGGCTTTGGGAGGGGTTCAGGTGCGCCCTGGGCCCTGGGCGGTTGCCAATTCACCGTGATGTGCGCCTGGGGGTGCCCTGGGAGGGCTCTGTGAAGGCCTTGGGGAGGGTTCAGGTGCGCCCTGGGCCCTGGGCGGCTGCCAATTCACCGTGATGTGCGCCTGGGTTGCCCTGCGAAAACCTTGCGAGGGCCTGAATCGCCAGGAAACGTCTTTGAGAAACCAGCTGATGGTCCACTTTGGAAAACTTTAGGATTCGAGGTCGAAAAAAAAATTGCCAGTCGCAATCCGTGTCTTTTAGCGATTTTATGTTGACGCTCCAGGGAGGAGCAGGGCGCACATCACGGTGAATTAGGCTGTAGTTTTGGGGTTATAAGTCTCTTTGACGATCGCCCAGGCGGGCACAGGATAATCGCTTGCGCGTAAGCCGCATCATTGATAATGAGATAAGGCCCTCGCGGGCCATGCCTGACGGCAACCGAGACTCAACTGGGCTGGCCTGTTATTCACGTACGGCCGTGAGGTAGTCTGACTGCGAGGTGCCAGTTAGGGCGCTTGCCGCCTAAATGGGTGGGTGGATACGGGCCAAGCGGCCCTGGGCGTTTAGTTTAGGGTTTAGGGTTTAGGGTTTGGGGTTTGGGGTTAGGGTTAGGGGTTAGGGGTTAGTTAGGGTTAGGGTTAGGGTTTAGGGTTTAGGGTTAGGGTTAGGGTTAGGGTTTAGGGTTTAGGGTTAGGGTTAGGGTTTAGTGTTAGGGGTATGGTTTGTGTTGAGGGTTAAGGTTTAGGGTTAGGGTGAGGGTTTAGGGTTAGGGTTCGGGTTCGGGTTTAGGGTTAAGGTTTAGGGTTCAGGGTCTAGGGTTAGGGTTAAGGTTTAGGGTTAGGTCATAGGGTTTAGGGTTACGGTTAAGGTTTAGGGTTAGGGTTAGGGCTAGAGTTTAGGGTTAGGGTTAGGGTTAAGGATTAGGGTGTAGGGGTTAGGGTTAGGGTTAGGGTTTAGGGTCAGGGTTTAGGGTGTAGGGTTTTGGGGGTTAGGGTTTAGGGTTAGGGTTAGGGTTTAGGGTTAGGGTTTAGAGTTTAGGGCTAGGGTTTAGGGTTTAGGGTCAGGGTTGGGGTTGAGGTTAGGGTTTAGGGTTAGGGTTAGGGTTTAGGGTTTAGGGTGAGGGGTAGGGTTGGGGTTAGGGTGTAGGGATAGGGTTGAGGGTTAGGGTTAAGGGTTCAGGTTTAGAGCTTAGGTTAGGGCTAGGCTTAGTGTTAGGGTTTGGGGTCAGGGTTAGGTCTACGGTTAGGGTTTAGGCTTCGGGTTAGGGATTAAGGATTAGGGTTCAGGGTTTGGGTTAGAGGTTAGGGGTTCGGGGGGGTCGGGGCGGGAGTGGTAGGGATGGGGTTCCGGAGCCGGGGCGCGAGCCGGGGAAAGGGGGGGGGGGGGGGGGGTTCGCCGACGACGGTTCGGGGAGGGGAGAGGGGGGGGGGTGGGGGGGTTCGCCGACGCGGCTCGGGCAAGGGGGGGGGGGGGGGGGGGGTTCGCCGACGACGGCTCGGGCAGGGGGGGAGGGGGGGGGGGGGTTCGCCGACCACGGCTCGGGCAAGGGGGGGGGGGGGGGGGGGGGGGGGTTCCGAACCCCCCCCCCCCCCTTTGGGTGATCCAGCGGCGCGCCCTCCCAGAATCGGTCCGTCTTTGAACGATCTGGCGTCAATGGAACGGCCGATCGTTCAAGTTTGAACGATCCCCGCGGTGTCATGACCCAGCGCTGGGGTCGACACGACGCGAACCTGTCGTACCTCCCTCTGCGCGCCGACCATCCTGACTCGTACTCGCACCGCGCGGCTCGCGCCGAGCCCGAACAACAAAAATCGTTTGTTGCCCCGGCCTGTGGGGCGGGGCGTCCTTGGCTGGCCGCCCTCTGAGGGCCTGGGCCGTTTCAGTGTTTTTCCCAACCATCCTGTGGTTGTTGGGTCCTCGTTTTGAAGAGACAGCGCCCCGCGTCTCCCTTCTTTCTTCCTCCTCCCCCCCTCCTCCCTCCTCCCCCTCCTTGCCTCTGCTCTCGGCACACCTTTCACACGCTTCGTGGCCCCATAGGGAGCTCCACCGAAGGCCCCGGTGGCTGCTCTCGCATGCGTTTCCCCCCACCCTGGGCAGCGCTTCGTGGCCCCATGGGGAGCTCCACCGAAGCCCCCAGTGGCTGCTCTCGCATGCGTTTCCCCCACCCTGGGCAGCGTTTCGTGGCCCCATGGGGAGCTCCACCGGAGGCCCCGGCGGCTGCTCTCGCATGCGTTTCCCCCCACCCTGGGCGCTTTGTGGCCGCATAGGGAGCTCCACCGAAGGCCCCTGCTCTCGCATGCGTTTCCCCTACCCTGGGCATCGCTTCGTGGCCCCATAGGGAGCTCCACCGAAGGCCCCCGTGGTTGCTCTCGCATGCGTGTCCCCCCACCCTGGGCAGCGTTTCGTGGCCCCATAGGGAGCTCCACCGAAGGCCCCGGTGGCTGCTCTCGTATGCGTGTCCCCCCACCCTGGGCAGCGCTTCGTGGCCCCATGGGGAGCTCCACCGAAGGCCCCGGTGGCTGCTCTCGCATGCGGTTCCCCCACCCAGGGCAGCGTTTCGTGGCCCCAGAGGGAGCTCCTCCGAAGGCCCCCGTGGCGCACTTCGCATGCGGTTCCCCCAACCAGGGCAGCGCTTCGTGGCCCCATAGGGAGCTCCACCGAAGGCCCCAGTGGCTGCTCTCGCATGCGGTTCCCTCGCCCAGGGCAGCGCTTCGCGTTTCGTGGCCCCATAGGGAGCCCCACCGAAAGCGGCACCCACAACGCGTTGCGAACAATTGCTTATGGTTGGGTCCTTTGCCAGGATCATTGAAAACGAAGGTGTATATATATATATACATACATATATATGTACAAAGCGAGAGAGAGAGAGAGAGAGAGAAATATTGATTCCAGAGTATTCTTTTGGAAGCCACAACGCGCCCGCTGAATCAAAAGAGAATTCTTCACGCTTCGCGTATCCCCACCAGCCCATCTCAAAACAGCAACTCTTGCGAAGCATGCCGACAGTCGTGTTTTTCAGGCGTGTTTCCGCCTGCTCCCGCATATCTCCGGGCCTCTCGTCCTGGTGTGAGTCGATCGGACCCTTCTTCCTGGTGTGAGTCGTTCGGGCTCTTCGTCGTGGTTTGAGTCGTTCGGGCTCTTCGTCCTGGCGTGAGTCGTTCGGGGTTCTCGTGGTGTGAGTTGTTCGGGCCCTTCGTCCTGGTGTGAGTCGTTCGGGCTCCTCCTCCTGGTGTGAGTCGTTCGGGCTCCTCGTGGTGTGAGTCGTTCGGGGCCCTCGTCGTGGTGTGAGTCGTTCGGGCTCCTCGTGGTGTGAGTCGTTCGGGCGCCTCGTCCTGGTGTGAGTCGTTCGGGCCCCTCCTTGTGGTGTGAGTCGTTCGGGCTCTTCGTGGTGTGAGTCGTTCGGGCCCCTCGTCCTGGTGTGAGTCGTTCGGGCTCCTCGTGGGGCCTCTTGGGGGCCTCTTGGAGCCTCTTGGGGCCTCTTGGGGGCCTCTTGGGGGCCTCTTGGGGGCCTCTTGGGGGCCTCTTGGGGGCCTCTTGGGCCTCTTGGGGCCTCTTGGGGGCCTCTTGGGGGCCTCTTGGGGGCCTCTGGGGGCCTCTTGGGGGCCTCTTGGGGGCCTCTTGGAGGCCTCTTGGGAGCCTCCTGGGGGCATCTTGGGGCCATCTTGGGGCCTCTTGCGACCTCCTCAGAAGCGCAAATGAGCGCTACCCCCTGAGAAGGACAAAATGAGCCCAAAACCTTCGTAAAATCAATGATTTTGAGAACAAGGAAGAGGAGCGCTGCCCCCTCAGAAGGCCAAAATGGGGCCGAAACCGTAGTAAAATCAATGATTTTGGCTTGACACAAGAGGAGAGGGTTTTTTTGGCGCCCCCCCGTCGGGGGCAGAATCCTCGTGAGGGGTGTCGTTTTTTAGCCCTCCCAGGAGTCGAAATTGACCCCCCTGACGACCCGCCGGACCCCCTCTCCAGGTCCAGGGGGAGGGGGTAGGGGGAGGGGTAAACCCCTCCCCGAAGGGGAAGAAGGGGGGTTGAGAACAGAGAGAGCTCGCTAAACCACTCACGCCCAAAGGGCTGGTGGGATTCGGACACCGATGGTGACGCGCACTGCACCGCGCGAAAGATGAGCCCGATAGCGACTGCATACGGCTGGCATTTGTTCGAAGCCAAAAGGCGGATCAGCTACTCCCCCCAAAACATGTCAGTTTTAGTTGCGCAAGTTCGAAACAGACTTGCCGAATTCAGCCAGCGCGTCCTTGCCAGCCCTGCGCATGTTCCAAATCCGCGCCAAAAGGTACACCCTGCACCTACTCCAGTCCGAAAATGTACAGAGTCAGGTATGCTCGCTCTCATATCTGGCCACGGTCTGTCCACGATCTGGTCTCTGTTCTTGAGACGGATGACCTTCGTCCCGCCAGCGGGGTTCACCACTCGGACTGAGTCCTGGACTGCCCACTGCTTGTCGTCGTATGACACTATGCCGTGTGAACGTTTGATTTGTTGGTAGTATTCCTTGTGCCGCACTTCGCTGAAGCCCGGCGGGTCGACATCACGGTTGTGGTGGGCGCAACGGTTCAGCGGCGCCACCAATTGGTACGCGCGCGCCCCGTCCGTCAACAGCACGAAGTTCCCTGGCGCGAGTACCCGTGACATGATGCCATCGCTCTCCTCTGCGCCCAGCTGACAGCCGCTAGCGCCTGCCACGCACGTGCGCTCAGGAAACTTAACAAAAACATGGCCATGCCGCGGCTGGACCCTTGGCACACCGCACCCTTCGGAGTGCGCCGAGGGGGGGCGGGCAGACCTTCTCGGGAGGGAGCGGGGCTTTTCGGAAGCCGTCGCCCCTCCCGAGAAGGCCCGCCCCCTTTCAGAGGCTTGGCGTCGCTCGGGCGTGTGCACGTTTTGTCGGCGAGGACCATCGAGGAGCAGCCTTGATCACCAAGCCAATAAAAAACACGCACGACACCGACAAACGGCACAGGGAACAAGCGTATGAGCGACGGGAGGTGGGGGGAGGCAGGTCCGACGAGGAGGTGGGGGCGTCGAAGTGGTCCGCCCCCGCTGGGGGGGGAGCCCCCCCGAGCCGGGACTGCAGGGAGGGACGGGGAGGTCCAGGCTCCCCAGCAGGTGTCGGAGTAGATGGGGCCGGAGGATCGCGCCGCACCGTCGACGCCTCGCCGATGGCGGCTCGATGTGGAGCCCTATGTTCTCCACGTCGACGTCGCCGATGCGTCGCCGACGTCGACGATGCATCGACGATGCGGCGCGACCCTCCAGCCCCATCTGCTCGGATCCCGTCTGGGAGGCGTCCGGTTCTGCTGGACGACGGGTTCGTCCTCGTCGTGTTCTTCCTCCGCCTTTCTTGTTTCTCTTCCCTCTTTTTGAAGCTGGCCAGGCTCTGAGCATCGAGGCTCACAGCTTTCGCTCCTGCCCCTCCTCCCCGAAGCCCCCCGCCAGGGCCCTCTCGGCTGCAGTTGGCTGCCCGAAGGTTTTTTTTGCTGCTTCTGCTCCTCTTGCTTCTCCTCCCCCCTTCCCTTCTCTCCCTCCGCAGGCCGTGGCTGCTGGAGGCGCGCCGCGGGCGGGGCGGGCGGCGGGCTGCGGGCGGCGGAGGGTGGGGCGGGGCGGCGGCGGGCTGGCCCCGCAGGCACGGAGGGAGGGAGGAAGGGGAGGAGGGAGGAGGGAGGAGGGACGGAGGGAGGACTCCTCCTCCTCCTCTTCCCCCTCCTCCTCCTCCTCCTCCTCCTCCTCCTCCTCCTCCTCCTCCTCCTCCTCCTCCTCCTCCTCCTCCTCCTCTCGTGATCGCGGAGGTCACAGGGAGGAGGGAGGGAGGGAGAGAGGGCGGATAACGGGAGGGCGGAGCCTGTTGTTCAAGCCTGTGGGTGTCAACGGGTTCCCTCAGGGCGTCCGCCCCGCTGCGAGCGCCTCCACCGGGCCAGCGCAGCAGGGCGCCGAAAAGGATTGCCCCTTGTGGCCCGCCCTGGTCCAGGCGGGTGGAGGTGGCCAGGCAGACCCCCAGCCTATCCCTCCAGCCCTCCCCCGCCCCCAACCTGCGGCGATTGTGGGGCGGCGGGGCGGGCCGCGAGGGCAAGGCGGGTGGGATGGCCCGCAAACCCCGGGCGGGCAGAGGCGGCAAGACAGTCCCCCAGCCTGACACCCCCTCGCCCCCCTACCAGTCCCCAAAATGCAGCGGCTGCGGGACAGCAGAGCGGGCCGGACGGGCCAGGCAAATGGGGCGGGCCGCAAGCCCCAGGCTGGTGACGGCGGCAAGTTCGGCCTCCTGCCCAACCCCCCACCCCACCCATCATTCGGGGGTTGCCGTGCGGTGGGGCGGGCAGAGTTCACAGGGCAGGTGGGGCGGTCCGCAAGCCCTACGGGGACGCGACGGGCGAGGAGGAGGGGAGGGAGGAGGGAGGAGGGAGGAGGGAGGAGGGAGGAGGGAGGAGGAGGAGAAGGAGGAGGAGGATGAGGAGGGATGAGAGGGGGGAGGAGGGGGAGGGACGAGGGAGGGATGGAGGGGGGAGGGGGAAGGTGGGGAAGGAGGTTTGTTGCGGGGTTGGTGCCTGGGGGGGCGAGTGTTTGCGGAGCTGTGAGTACAGTATCCTTTTTGGTCGCGGGGGGGGGATGGGGGAGGAAGGGAGGAGGGAGGGAGGAGGTAGGGAGGAGGAGGGGAGGAGGGACGTACGAGGGAGGGGAGGGAGGATTGATAAAGGGGAGGGGAGGGAGGAGGGAGGCCCACGGAGGAGGAGGGAGGAGGGAGGAGGGAGGAGGGAGGAGGGAGGAGGGAGGAGGAGGAGGAGGAGGAGGAGGAGGAGGAGGAGGACCATCGCAACGTCCCCCCGTGGGCCTCCCTCGGGATTGGAGGACGAGGAGGAGGACGCGGACCACAGCAAAACGCACGCAGGCCCCCCGTGGGCTTCCCGCGGCCTCCCCAGTTGGGGCCTCTCCCCCTCTGGGTGTCGCGTCTGGGGTGGAGGTGTCCAGATGGAGTGCCTCGCGGCTGTCGCCGCATGCCTCTGCATTTCACGGCCCTCTGGCCGCGACGGGTTCTCGGCAGCGGTGCGCAGTCCGCGCTAGCGGAGCGAGGCGGAGCGGGCCAGGCGTAACAACACCCAGCGGTTGCCGTTAAGAGTGAGGGGGTGGGTCGCGGGTCGCGGGTGGGTCGCGGGGTGGGTCGCAGGTGGGTCGAGGGCGGGTTGCGGGTGGGGCGCGGGATGTGTCGCGGGGTGGGTCGTGGGCGGGTCGCGGGGTGAATCGTGGGGTGGGTCGCGGGTCGAGTCGCGGGTAGGACGGGATCAACAGCGCAACAACGCAGCAACAGTCCGCACCGCGGAGCCCCACTGCAGGCACGCGTTCCAAGGACAGTGAATGACCGTTCGGCCCCCTTTCTCAGCGTCTGATGTGCCGTCAAGACTCTGAACTAAGCACCGCTTTGGGCTCAGAAGGGGGGCCCAGGTTCTCGGGTCGGTCCTTTGTGAAATCCAGGCAGGGGGACGTCTCGCGGTGGCCAGGGTTCGCCGCGGTCAGAACAAAAAAGGCCCCCCTTCTCCTTCGTCCGCGCTCCTCATGGCAGCACCATGGCTGCCTCTCCTCCTCTTCCTCCTCCTCCTCCTCCTCGTCCTCCTCCTCCTCATCGACCACGCAGACAGGGTGCAGTACCTGCACCAGCTGGGACTAGCAACGCGCGCGGCGGAGCACATCGCGAACTACGTCGAGCGCACCAGCGGAGACATCGTGGCGGCTGGCGTGGCAGAGGGGGTGGCCAAGCTTCTCGAAAGCCTGCCCAAGGCTACGTGGTTTCAGCTGGACGGCAACACCAGGCGCATAGAGACCGAGTCGGACGCTCGGCAGGGATGCCGCGTCGGTGCTTCGCTGTTCAAATTGCGCTACGACGGGGTCATTATCAAATGGGTTCGAGCTCGCATGGAGGCAGAGGGGATCACTCTGACACTGCCCTTTAACCCAGATGCAGTGCCGTGGCAGCACGAGGTCCCCGAGCCCGCGCGGAGGCCGCGCACGATGGGAGCGAACGCGAGGTTGCGGCCGACGCCTGCGAGAGTGAGGGTCAGCAGTGCAATGTCCTCGACGCCACGTACAGTGGGGGCGCGCATCCAAAAACCATCTGCTTTTCGTCAGGGTATCATGGGTTTCTTCGCCCCTCGCTCTGCGCGGTGATTTCCCGCAGCCGTTGAAGGAGCTGCTGCGTTCAGGGTGCTCCGGGTTTCCCCTCCGGTGTACCTCGCGCGCGGCCTCTCAGGGTTCTTGCGAGGGTTTCTTGCGGCCGCGCCCGCACTGTACGTGCACGATGAGGTGTTCGTTCTCTTCGGCACGTCGCCCGTGCACGTGTGGCAGATCGTGCACCTAGCGCTCCCGATCATCCTTGAGGAGTTCGAGAAATATGGGTTGGAGATGAGTTGTAGCCCAGGCAAGACGAAGCTATCTTGTTTTTTGTTGAGGAGCCAGTTCGCAGGGTGCCCGCGCGCTGCTGCTGGCGGACGACCAAGGGCGCGAGTTCGTCACTTTCTCAGCGCCATCCCCGCCAACGCCCGAGAGGATGATCAAGGTTTTTGTCGTCCCTCAGTACAAGCATGTCGCTGTGATGGTTGCCGGCAGCGGGAGCCTATTGCCCGCCGCCGAGGCGCGAGAGGCCGCGGCGCAGACGGCATGGTACCCACTCGCCAAGAAATTGTTATGTGCAAGGGCTACCTCGCAAGATACCCGCGTCTGTATTTTTCAGAGCCAGATCCTGTCGGTGTTGTTGTCTGGACGTGGGCACTACAGCAGCACCGAGAAGTACACGGCGGCCTACGTGCAGCTCTGAGTCCGCGAGATCCTCGGCGTCAGCAGCATGGAGACGCTGGTCAGGCGGCGACGCTCGACATCTCTGTTTCAGCCGGTTTGCCTCCCGTCCCCGGAGTTTTTGGCATTGCTCCGCCCTGCGGGGACGCAGGCGTTGCCGTGGGCGGCCCTTGGTGCTAGCGACCTGGAGTGGCTCGCAGGCGCGCAGCCTGGACCGGGAGGCCTTCCGCCCTGTGCGCGGTGGCGCAAGGTTTACCACACGGAGTGGTGGAAAACGCGGTGCAGCCATAGTATCTTTCTTGCTGCAGGCGTTGTGGTTTGCGATCTGGCGACTGCTGGAGACGACGTGCCGCCCGGGATCCAGTGTCCCTTGTGCCCACGTGATGCGTGTCGCATCTTTGGTACGCCGAGAGCGCTAGCCGTGCACATGCACCGCTGCCACGGCCATTTGCGGCAGGCTAGGCAGAATGTCGCAGGCACGTGCTGCCCAGCATGTGGAGCATCATTTGATTTGCGGGAGAGGGCGATGCATCACTTGCAGCACTCGTCCAAACACTGCAAGCAGTTGATGGTAGACGGCGCGCTGCAGAGATACAGTAAGCGTGAAATCCAGGCGGCCGAAGAGCATGCCAAGATGGTGCGAGATTCGGCTGACTACTGGCGGCTTCGCAAGTGCAAGTGCCGCCCACCACTGACACCATAGGGTGGTCATGTGGTCAGTGTGCTGCGTCTGTTTGCTGATGCGGCACTGATGCGCAATGTGGTCGCTCGCTCGCTCCTCCTCCTCCTCCTCCTCCTCCTCATCGTCCTTCCTCTTCTCCTCTTCTCCTCCTCCTCCTGTTCCTCTTCCTTTCGTCCCAGGCCCCACCTCGCCTGTCTCGTGCGAGGCGCTCTCGCCTTCGCGGCGCGGGGGGCGCCCCCAGTGAAAGACGGATCGAACAGCCCCCGTTCGCTCCTTAGTCAGCGCCCCTTTTTGCAGCCCTTCTGGCCCAGGCCTTCCCTCGCCCGTCTTTTGCGGAGCACTCGTTTTCGCGGCGCGCAGCGCCCCCGTGAAAGACGATCGAAGCGCTCCCCATTCGTTCTTTTACTCACCGTTCCTTCTGGCGGCACCAGGGTTGCCTCTCCTTCCGGCCCAGGCCCCCCCCTCGCCCGTCTCGTGCGAGGCACTCGTCTTCACGGCGCGTGGCGCCCTCGTGAAAGACGGATCAACAGGCCCCAGTCGTTCCTTCGTCACCGCTCCTTCTGGCAGCACCACGGCGGCTGCAGCTCATTCCGGCCCAGGCCCCCCCTTCGCCCGTCTGATGCGACATGCCCGTATTCGCGCGGCTCGCGGCGCCCCCCATGAAAGACGATCGGAGAGCCCCCCCATCTGGCAGCACCATGGCGGCATCCCCTTCCGCTCCAGGCCCCCCCCTCGCCCGTGTCGTGCAGAACTCTCCTCTGCTCACGGCGCGGGGGGCGCCCCCCGCGAGCGACGCCCGCCCCGTCGGCCCGCCCGCCTCCCAGTGCGTGCCCCGTGTGGTTTCCGAGCTCCATCTGCGCATCCCTTCGTGGGCCGCCCGCGGCCGCCGGCGCCGGCGCGCGCAGTGACCGCATGCGGTGCCGGCGCGGGCAGCGTGTCCGAATTCGCGGCGCTGGCGGCGCGGCGCATAGTCGTCGTTTTCTTCTTCGGTGTTTTTTTCCGATCGGCGCTGGCCCTCGCACCCCCCCCGCCACACTGAAGTATATCTTGGTTGTCGCCCGAGTTGGCTCTTTCAGACAGCAGTGGCCGCTCCCTGCTCGCGCTCCTCTCGCTTGGCGTCTTTTCTCTGCGGCCTCTTCGCTTTTTGTCAGCACGATGCAACCGCAAGCCTCGATCACAAAGTGAACTCGTGGCCTCACTGAAGGGTCATCGCTTTGCAGGGTTATCCCCCGTGATGTGGGCTGTTCCGTCTGAAACATCAGCAACCAGAAGCTATCCTTAACTTTTTTGTTCCTCGTAACACAGGTCACCCCAAAGGGTTAGGGGTACTTCAATTGCTGATCAACGTTCGCTCCATCTGCATGTTGGGCGCAGTTCGTTCCTCGCGTAGCCCGCCCGGTCTTGACCGCGTTCCTCGACCGCCATCCTATGTGCAGTTGTTGCTAAATTCAAGCGCCAAGGCCATAAGGGGCGCGGAACTCGTCGGGCAACGCGCCAAACCCGCTTGGACGACACGTTTGTCGAGGAACAACATTCGCATGAACATACACTTTCGGATACCCACGCAGATTTCCTGGATCGGCGCTGGATCCCCCTCCTTGGCGTGCGGAATTCGGCAGGGGCGGCGCCAGAGCCGTTTCCAGGGGGCTCCCGCGCTGATCCACGAAATCCGCGTGGACCGTCGAAAGCTTCTGTTTATGTTATTGGAAATGCCCTGCGGCCAATGCCGCCGACCCTGAAAGGGGGCGACGACGACGACCGCGGCGGCGACGACGGCGACGGCGCTACCTCCCTGTTCCCCCTCTTCCACAGGGGGACTGGGAGGGGGGAGGGCGGGGGACGGGCGGGGGCCTGGACCTCTCCCTGTCCACCGGGGGACTCCACCCTTGGGGGGGGGGGGGGAAAGGTACCGATGCCTCCACACGTGCCTCGTTTACGCCTTCGTGGGCCTCCTGGGAGGCCCTCGTCACCACCGCTGCATTGGCCTTGGAGTTCGGGTCAGAAGTCATTCCAGGAGAGGTGAAGTCCGCGGAGTAGCGGTGTAGGTACCTTCGGAGTTCCCCAGTCCGCGCCCGCGCCCGCGCTCAAGGACGCTCAGGCCGCTCAGGTGAGGCGGGGCGCGCGCCCGCGCCCACGCCAGCACGCGAGGCCGCCCGAGGTCAGCGCAGGCGAAAACCGGCCGAACCGACAGCGGCACCGTACCCGACGCAGGCCGACAGACCGCAGGCAGCGACGCAGGCAGCGACCGACCGAACGCAGCCGAGTGCGACGCCGCCGAAGTGACCGAGCCGCGGGCATCCTCTCATGGAGCATGAGACACTCCCCGAGCCTCGATGATATGATGAACTCGTAGCCTAACTTAGGTCATCGTTTGTGTATGGCTGTTTCTAAGCATTTGGGTGGCTTCGTCTGAGACATCTGCAGAAGAAAAAACTATATCCCTAATGCTGCTGGCCTTCGTGACGCAGGTTCCCTTCCAAAGGATTCGGGGTACTTCTTCGGCTCAGTACTCCTGGCGGCGCGCCCAGGGGAGAAGTCAGACTGGCTGGGCTTTCTTCAAAAGGTTTGGAAGGCCTCTGGCCTTCAGAGGAACGTGCCAAACTCAGGAGGGGGAAAATCGCACAAACACAATGCATCGCCGATTCCCAGGAAAATATGGGAACATATGGGAAGTGGGGGGGGGGAAAACGAAACCCAGAAAATATAGAAAAATATTGGGAATCCTGGGATTTGAGTCTATTACTTGTGTGTCCAAGGGCCCCTGGAAAGTTTGACCACCCCCCACCCCCCCGAAGACACAGAAAACTGCTCAGCAGGCGCGTGGGCACCCGAGACGCCCCAGCCTCTATGCCGGGGTCGGAGCTGACGGGGTCGGAGGGTCATCACCGATGCTGCGGCGCTGCGGCGCGATGCGGAGCCCGATATTTTTTCAAGCCGGCGCCGCCGATGGCGTGGCCATCGTCGCCCGTGCACCGCCCATGCATCGGCGATGCATCCATCGTCGATGCGCGGGCGATGCGGCGCGACCTTCCGGCCCCATCTGCTCCGACCCCATTTGTGGGAGGCCCTTGGACGCAGCCGAACCGACCGAACCGCGGGGATGGGGCAGACGGGTGGGCCTCCTTGTCCCGCTTGTTACTGCGTCTCCGCATTTTTGCATGCTCAGTGAGGTTCAGGTCCACTGCCTGCCCACGGCGTTGTCCTAGCAGATGCGGGAGGGCCCAAGAGCCAGCCTATTCACGTGAAGGGCCCAAGATGATCCCCAAACCAGGCCAAGATAAGACCGCGGGAGGCCGAAGTTGGCCCCTAAGACGCCCCCGAATTGCCCCAGCGCGTTCCGAAGACGGCCCGAGACGGCGCCAACACGGCTCCAAGACGGCCCCAAGACGGCCCAAGAGGACCACGAGGCCAAACGCGCCCCGCCATCGAAACAGTCGTAGCACCGAGCTGTTTCTGCTTCGGTTGCTGGGAGACCCCCGGGGCAATACTTTGGGCCAGCTCGCGGCCCCCTGGCCGTGCGCTCAGGTGCCCGGCCTCCGCGGCACTGCCCCATCCGCGCTAGCTCCCGCGAGCCTCATCTGAGGATCGAGGACGAGGCTCGAGGGGGAATCGAGGATCCAGGGTCGAGGCTCGAGGATCGAGGAGGGATACTCCAGGATCTAGGAGATGGGGGGTCCGCCCTCCGCCCCGCGGCGGAGCTCCTCCTCCTCCTCCTCCTCCTCCTCCTCCTCCTCCTCCTCCTCCTCCTCCTCCTCCGCCCCCTCCTCCCCCCTATCGGCTCCTCCTCCCTTCTTCTTCGTGGGTACGCTCGTCTCCTCCCCCTTCTCCTCGACTCCTCCCCCGCCCCGCGGCGGAGGTGAACATCTGCCCCTCGCTCTCCTCCGGCTCGCCCCTGGACAAGCGGATCAAGACCAAGGAGGGGGCGTGGGCCAGGGCCCGTGTCCGGCCGCGCGGGCCCGTGTCGGCGATCGACGGGCGGCTTGGCTTGCCGCCCGCCGGTTTCGCTTCCTCGTCCATTTCCTCCTCCCCCCCCTTTCTCTCGGGGCTCGTTCCGATTCCTCCGATTCGATTCGATTCGATTCGAGTTCGATGGTCTCCGATTCCGATTCGATCCGGCTTCGGATTCTGATCTGGATTCCGATGAATGGAGACCTACTAGTTAATTTGCCGATTTCCGCCCAGTCGACTTCTCCCGACTTGAATGCCGATCTTTGCTGATCCGATTCACTTCGATCGCCGATCCGACTTATCGATTCGATTCTGGGCTCTCCCGCTCTCTGCGCTGCAGAGCCGCCGCCTTGCGCTCGCCCGCCCGCGAAGGCGGCCGGGCGCGGCCATCAGAGGTTTGTTTCCCCTCGGCCTGGGCAAGGGGCTGCGGCTCCCAGGCCGTCAGCCTGGGATCGCGCATCATCGCCGATGCATCGCCCGCCCTTTCCGTCGGCACGCAAGAGTGACCCTTCGCTGGAGTGACCTTTGGTGCAGGGGGGCCCATTTGGGCCCCCCGATCGCCGAACGCTTTTTTTGGGAGCTCAACAGCTCGCCTCCATCAAATGCAGGACGTCTCGCGGCGGTGGGAGACACCAGCCTGCAAGAATAGGTTAGTTCGAGTCGCCAAGTCCCGCCTCCTGAGCTCGGACAAGAGGGCCCTCATCCTCTTCGAGGGCGAGGGCACTCCGCACTCGCAGGAGAGTAGCTCTCCGAAGTGCGTCACATGTAGGAGCTAGGCGAGATCTGCGACCAGACGCGCTCCTCTGCAAGCTGCCACTCTCGCCTGGACCAGGCAGGGGGGTCCGGCGCAGACCCAAGAGATCCTCGCGGAGCGCCAACAGTTGATGTCTATGGCGTTTTTTCTTCTATGTGTGTCTACGTGTTTGTGTGTTCTTGGGCCCCCCTTTGATCTGGGCCTCTTGAGGGGTGTGCTTCTCCGGGGGGCCGCCCGCCGCCGTCCTCTCGTGCGCATCCTGGCGCGCAGACGCCAGTGGCGCGCACACGCCCGCGTGAGCGCACAGAAGTGCAAAACCAGGACGCTCGGAGGTGTGTTCGGTAGCAAATCGTGGGAGCTTCGTATGCACGTTTGGCTTATTTCGGAAACCCTGAACCCAAGCAACTGATGCCTTCTCTTGGGGGCGCATTTTTTACTTCCGCCACCTTTCGCCGCTCTTCCGCTGGCTTCCTCCGTCGGAGCTGGCCTCGTTTATTTCCGCCGCCCTTCCGCCGAGGAAGAGATGACAAGTCCTTCGATCCTCGAAGATAAGGCCTTTTTCTGGAACTCCTCACTCAAGTCCGTCGTCAGCGCCGACTGGCGTCGATTAGCTTCTGGGAGTCGACGAGGTAGCGCCGATGCTGCGTCGATCTATTGTCGATTGGCGTCGATTCGGCGCCGATATAGCGTCGATATCGCGTCGATCTAGCGCCGATTCGCAGGAGCCAGCCGCATGGTGGCATGGGGGGCTCCCATGAGTTGCCACAGCTGATTTCGTGGAGAGGCGCTGGACCCCCCCCCTCCGTGGCGCGCGGAGCGCGCCATGCCGCCAGCGGGGTCCAGCGCCGCTCCAAGCAATCCGCGCCCTGAAGGGGGACGGGGACGACGACGACGCCGATTGATGCTCGTGCCGACGTTCCTCCTTCTGCAGAGGAGGGGGCCACGCCAGGAGTGCTTGTTCGGCAGGATGGTCGGGGGCTGGAGTCTGAGCTCGTCCGCCTCAAGCGCCGGGCGTCCTGGACCTTGGAGGGTTGAGCACATATGTCGGGGGCTCGTACAGTGGAGACCCATGCCAAGAAATACTCTGCTTGCCTCCAGGATGCCCTGGGTTTCTTGGGTTTCGATGGTTTTGCTGTGGAGAGCGTGACGTTCCCAAAGCAGAAATTCATGGGCGCCGTGGGGTCTCAGGGTTGGGTTTCTTGTGGAAGGTTTCTTGTGGACGGGCCTCCACTGTATGTCGGGGGTTCGCAGAAGGGCAGTTGTCCCAAGGTGGGTCACGGAACGAGCCCCGATGCTCACAGTTCCTCCTTCCAGGGGCCGTTTGGAGCGGTTTGCCTCCCAACCCCACTCTTGCCCCTGCCCCACCTTTACGTCCTCTCGAATATGGAAGGCTTTGGGCGCCCTGGGGCCCCGAACACATCCGCATCCACCGCCCCTTGGGGCCCTGTGATGTCGTGTTTCCCAGGCTGGGGGAGGCGTTCGCCGGAACTTGGGTTTGCCGACGTTTTTCGGCGGGCCCGTATGGTGGGGGAGGCCATGTCCATATGGAGTACGGCCGGACCGAGGTAGAAGATCGAGGTCGGTTCGGGGAGGGTACCCTAAGGTTCTTCGTGTTCGCCGGATGTTCTTGTGCATCATGAGAGAGTGCCCTTGGATGTTTTGTGTGTTTTGGACGGCGGAGGGTCTCCTGTTCTTGAGGGATGTTTTTCTGTCCTTGGTCTGGTTGTAAGTCTACACGGAGTGCTCGGTTTCCGTCTGGGTTTACTCCGTCTGGACTTAGCTTCTCCTGGTAGGAGCCCGAGCCTATACGGAGTGCGTCCATACAGAGTGCTCGGCCTCCGTCTGGGCTTACTGGGTCTGAGCGCAGCCTCTCCTGAGTCTTGGATCTCGACGGTTCATTTTTCATCGAGGAGCATCTGTGATCGTTTGGCGGAAAATCCACGCACGAAACCGAAGAAAGCACAGGGAATGGACGTCCGAGCAATGGCCAGGTGTGGCCTCGTCAGGCAGAGTGGAGCCCTCCAGCATCGAGTCTTGCGTCTCCCCGGCAGGCGGTGGGTGCGCACAGATTCCAGGCAGGATTCATACGTCGGGGGCGGCAAAGAGGGGGGTGATGATTAGGGGGGGGTGGACATCATGGCGTGGGGCATGATATTTCCTCAGATTTCATGGCGCCTCTCCTTCTTTCATTACGTCCCATGCCGCCGGCCATGACTTGTACCCCCCCCTCTTGGACGCCCCCCTCTTGGCCGCTCCCGAATACGGAGGGGTAGTGGAGTTTGTCGCCGACACTTTCACCTTGGTTGGCCTGCGGGTTCCGCCCAGCATGTGGCGCCAGACAGGCGGCGACCGGCAGCTTTCTCTTTTTGCCGAGGCCCTCATTGGCTGACTACGATCAGGTGGCGCTCTTCGACTGTGTCGCGCTATGTGCAGGCCTGTTCCAGATTGTTCGAGTCAGCGGCAGATTTCAGACGAGGTTTCGCTCCTTTTCGGCGAGTGTGCCCCAGACATCACATGGATTACAGGGTCTGTTTCTTGGGCATCCCGCTGGGCCACTCATTTGCGGAGGGCGGGAGGGGGCGCACACTGCAGGCATCAGCCGGGGTGTGCGCGTGCGCATCTGCTGTACTGTAAGCGCCTTGTGCAGCATGCTTGCGCTGCTCTTTGCTCGCACATGCGTCTGCATGCGAGTGCCGGTGCAGTGTGCGCATGAACCTGGGTGGACACGCACACGCGCACGTCCTGGTTTTGTGGTTGTGCACGTGTATGTGTTCGTGCGCGCGCGCTCTTATATGCCACTTCAGACATTGAAATGAATGCGCATGGGCTGCAACATTGATATTGAGTGATGCTTCTGATATCGAGTGAAGAGAAGATGGGTCTCCCGATGCCCTTGGTGCTGGCGGGGGGAGAGTCATGCGAGGGGACAAGGGGAATGGGGAGGGGGAGATGAGAGGGACAGGGGAGTGGGGAGAGGAGGGTCTTGCGCAAGCTGGATGCCCTCGCGCCCTATCGGATGTCCCGAGTACCCGTCCCTCGTTCTGTTGAATTGCGTTGAATCCTTTTCTATCCGCTGACCCGCCCCCTGGTGTCCTGGGAGGGGGAGGGCAGAGGGGATCCCAGGTTCGACGGAGAGCCTGGGAGGAAGTGATAAAGTGTTGGATCCTCAGACCTCAATCTTCTTTAACCGTCGCCCTACTTCAGATGATCACGTGGTTTCCCGTCCCTCCTCTTCAGGGGGCGAGCTGAAGCACCAATATGCTTTCGCCGCCTCCCTACTCCGTGCCTCTGCCCACCTCTCCCGCCCGACGGGCATGCATCCCCGCCTCGCAGGGAGGGGGGACGGGATCTGCCTCCCGCCCGGCATGGTGAAGACGTGCTCCGAGGGACACGGGGCTTCCCCGAAAACGAGGCTTTTGTCCAGAATCGCTCCTCGACGGCCCCAGGGCTCCCAGGAGCTTCGGAAACGAAGTCACGGGTTCACGGTCTGGAGGCTCCTTCCACTGTCCTGGAGCCCGTGGAGCTTCCGGGGCCCGCTTCCTTCGAGACCCCGTTTCTTTCATGGCGGTCTTCGGCCCCTGACATCCGCCGATGACTGTTCAAGTGCGCGGTCCCAGAGGCTCCACCCGCTCCTCCAGGGTACGCAGTTTCTCGGCCCAAACCCATTTTCGATGGCCCCGGGGCCCGAAAACGGCCCCCGACAGCCGACTTTTCTTTTCCACTTTTTTCAATGCGGCTTCTGAAGCACAAGTGCTTTGAAGTGCAGGCTCGCGATCACGGACATCTTGACATCTCTGAAGCGGGAGCGACACCGGCGCAATCTTCATCAGTCACCAGGGAACCGAGAGCCGAGCTCGAGGAAAACCCGCGGGCTCAACAACTGATTGCGCTCCTGCGGTTAAAGACCCGAAGCCGGTTTCTGCACTGTGCCCAAGAGGGGCACAGACGGAGACACTGGTGGGATCAGAATCCCGGGTTTCGTGGAGCGGCAGCGAGGTTTTCCAGCACCTAGTACGAAGGAGCTCCTGAAGCTCTTGGAAGGGCTTCCGAAGGAGCTTCTGGCAAACATTATGTCGGGCATGTCCCTCTACAGGAGGATATTCGAACAGAGTGAACAAAATAGTCTGGGGACGATGCTCTGATTATTGTTTGATCATTTTTGAGTATTGTTTGAATATTGTTTTCCTCCAAACTCTGCCTGTAGGGGGACATGCCCGACCTAAGGCAAGCATTAGGAGACAGTGAGAAGAGGCCTTCTGGGACACGCTGCAACTTCACGTGAGGCGCAGCGGCGCTTCCTGCCAGAGGCCAGAACGAGTTGCGGGGCTACCTTTTTGCCTGCCGGCTTCTCGTCTGAAGCCCCCTTGGCTCTCAGAGAGCTATCTGGGAATCAGAGTGATCATGTAGGCAATCGAAGGCAGCGGGAAGCAACGGGGGGCAACGTGAGCCACCGGGGGACAGTCGGAACCCGACCGACTGCAGGTCCGGGTTTGCCCGCTCTCTTAGAATCTAGGCTTCCCAAATGGGGTCGGAGTAGTCGGAGGGTCGTTCCGCGTCGCCGATTGCACCGGCAATGCGGCTCGATGCAGAGCCGGATCTTCACCACGCGGACGCCGCCGCTGCATCGCCGACGTCGCCGATGCATCGCCGACGCATCGACGATGCGTCGCCGTTTCGTCGGCGATGCGGCGAGATCTTCCGACCACATCTACTCCGACCCTATGTGAGCGACGCAGAAAAACTGGTTTCGATTGTGCTGGCATGCGCGTGCAAGTTGCCCGCGTAAGGTCGCGCGTAAGCACCTTGGCTTCCAGTGTAGCGTGGCGCGCTGGCGGCCCGCGTAGTTCAGGTTGCTATGTCTTCTCGCGTAAGGCAGGCTTCTTTTCGTCGCTCATCTGGGAGGTCTGTACAGGATCAGTATCTAGGACCCTTACTTAGTTTGCATACTCGGGGGGGCATTTGACGGTCTTGTACATGATGCTCTTGTGTTGTACTTCGACATGGCTTCGACGCGGATCCGACGTAATTCAACACGCGTTCAACGCGTTCGACGTGGAATCGACATATGCTCGTTGCAGATCGCGGCATGACGGGACAGACAAGGTCTCCCGAAGATGCAACGTAATATTACAGGCAAGCCGTTCAGGCCATGCTTGTTGATTCTCTGTATTTTGCTCTCGGCTCGGATATGTGCATTTTTCCGGCCATGATCATCGAAGAGCATTTTGGATCACTTTGCGAACAAATACACGAGGAAACCGAAACACAAGCACTGGGAATGGACGTCCGAGCCATTGCAAGTCTGGGGTCCTTACAGGCAAGCCGATTAGGGAATCCCTCGGATCGCGGCGGCGGCCCCCATCAGCATGATGTTGACCACGGTGACGAGGGATGGTGATTGATGATGATGATGATGATGATGATGATGCTGATGATGACGATGACGATGACGATGACGATGACGATGATGCTGATGATGATGATGATGATGTTGATGATTATGATGATGATGATGATGGTGATGGTGATGCTGATGCTGTTGCTGCTTCTGCTGCTGCTGATGATGATGGCGACGATGACGACGACGACGATGACGACGACGACAACTGTGATGATGTCGATGCTGATTGTTTTGATGATGCTGATTATCATGCTGATGACGAGGATGATGGTGATGATGATGTTTATGGCGAGGATGACAATGATGATAAAGGCCTATGCAGATGATGATAATAATGATTTTGTTGATGATGAAGAAGCAGAGAAAGGAGAGGATGATGGTAATGATCATGGTGATTGTGATGGTGATGCTGATACTGATGATGCTGGTGATGATGATGGTGATGATGGTGATGATGATCGTGATGATGATTGTGATGATGGTGATGATGGTGGCGATGATGATTATGCTTGCGATTCTGGTTATTATTTAATCGCTTCGCTCATTCCGCCGGCCCATACAGTTTGGGAGGCATCGCGCTCTGGGCGGCGTGCGGAAGCCATTGTGTGAGAGGGCGCGGTGGTGAGAAGAACAGCTCACCCCACCCGGTTTTCGGGCTTTCCGGCGTAAGGAGGGCTTCTTCGCGGCACTTGTGAACGCTCCTGGACAGTGCTTTTGGGCAGGTTCTTGACGCTTGTTGCAAGTCTGTAGGGGCCCCGTTGGGAGTCTACCGAAAGGAGAGCACATTGTAGCATCGCTTGCACTTGCTTGCGTGCTCGGGGGAGCATTTGGGGGGCCTCCTGGGGCCGCTTGGGGGACTCTTGGGGGCCTCCTGAGGGCCTCGTGGGGGCCTCTTGGGGCCTCTTAGGGGCCTCTTGGGGCCTCGTGGGGGCTTCTTAGGGCCGAGGGCTCGAAATGTTGTTTCGTATTACCTCTCTGGGGCCCCTTTGGGGGCGTTCTTGGGGCCCTCTTGGACCGTCTTGGAGGCTTCTTGGGCCGTCTTCGAGCCCTCTTGGGCCATCTTGGGGCCCTCTTGGGGGCCTCTTGGGCCATCTTGGGGCGATCTTGGGGGCCTCTTGGGCCGTCTTGAGGCGTCGGGAAGCCGACCAGGTGGAAGCTCCAAAATGTTTCAAAAACCTAAGGAGAAACAGTGAATTTTGCCTCTTGGGGCCCTCTTGGGAGTGCTCTTGGAGGCCTCTTGGAGCGTCTGGGGGCTATCTTGTGCGTCTTGGAGCGATCTTGTGGCATGTCGGACCCCTCGTGTACCATCTTGGGGGCCTCTTGGGGGCCTCTTGGCCTTGCTTGGGGCTCTCGGGGACGTCTCGGAGCCCTGTTGGTGCGCTCATGGAGCGCTCTGGTGGAGTCGCCCGGGGATCAGCCGGGAGTCGCCCGGGGTACTTTTCGTCCGGGGACCCCCAGGGGCCGCCCCGCGCGCGCGAACTAGAGAATTGTTAACCAGTTACCGGAGATCTTAGCACACCTCTGGCCCGCTGGGCCGGCAAATTATGATTATGATGGCGATCATAGTGATACTGAGGCTGCTGCTGATGGTACTGATTATGATGATGGTGGTGATGATGATGCTGCTGATGATGATGATGATGCTGATGCTGATGCTGATGCTGATGCTGATGCTGATGCTGATGCTGATGCTGATGATGATGATGATGATGATGATGACGATGATGATGATGATGATGATGATGATGATGATGATGATGATGATGATGATGATGATGATGATGATGATGATGATGATGATGATAATGATGATGCTTATGACGATGAAGAGGAGGAGGAGGAGGAGGAGGAGGAGAAGAAGAACGATGCTACTGATGCGTCGATTTTCCTCCTCCCTGCCCCTCCTCCTCCTCCTCCACCACCTCCACCTCCTCCCTCCTCGGCCTCGGAGGCGACCGGCCCGCGGGCGCCGCGGATGACGCGGGCGCGCACGACGGGGAGCACGGCGAGGGCCCGCCGCCGCCTCCCGCCCGGCGCGTGCGCGCAGGGTGGCCCAGCCGCCACGGCAGGGCCAGCCGCCGCCGCCGCGACTGCTTCGGATTCGCGGGCGAAGAACGGCTCTCAGGGGCAACGATAGGGGGGGACAGGCACAGGGGGGGATGCACCGACCCCCAATCGCCCCTTGATCGCCGATGGGGGCCCGATAGCAGGTGCGGATTCACGATCGGAGGCCTGTTGCCGCTCTATCGGCGATGTATCGCCGATTCCAGGTCGATGCATCCCCCCCCATGCCAGTCCCCCCCTATCGTTGCCCCGCAGAAGAACGGTACGGTCGGACCGATCTTCGACGTTTCGTCAGTTTTCGGACGTTTTCGTCGGCTCGTTCTCGGCTGATTTCGGACGTTCTGGGCGTTTTTTTCTGACGTTACGTGGGTTTTTGGACGTTTTCGCTGTTTCTCGGCGGTTGGCTGACATCGGGATGCGTTCCAGCGGCTGCGCCTCGCCGAGAGCGTTCCGGGGTTGTCGGGATCGTCCCGAACGGCCGCTGGAGGTCCCAATTTTGACCCCCAAACCAAGCTCGGTCGGACCGAGGTATGAGATGGAGGTCGGTCCAGGGAAGGTGCCCCGATGTTGTTCGGGTTCGTCGGATGGTCTGTGTGCATCCTGGGGAGGGTACCCCGGGATGTTCTGTATGTTTTGGCAGGCGGAGGGAGAAGAACGGTATATCTGCCACAACAGATATACACAGACATTTTCCAATGGATCGTTCCTGGGCCTCAAGGGAGGGTGGCATCACCACCGGGAAGCAGCGGCTGCATACACCGCATATATACAAGGCTGCGATGGCGCTGCGCGCCATGCACCTTGGGCCTCTGAGCTTCGCGCGAAAGCGGGGTGCGTGCGTGCGTTCATGCGCGCATGCATGTATACACGCGCACGCGCATGCACGCTCTGCACATATATCGATGTGTATAGCACACATGTACACTGTTGTATATGTGTATACAAATTACATACCAATGTGTGTACGCATATGTATGTGTCAATCGCAGGTGCTTGTTGGTGCACGCACCTATATGTAATTATGGGTGCGCATACACATGCGTATCTCAGGCGGTAATGGCCTGACCGACTGCTCAGGGCATCTCGCAATTCAGAGGTGGGAGGGTCTCAGGCGAAAGTAGCCAGACTACTACGGGGCAATGCATCTCCGATGTCAGCGTTGCGAGGATGTTTCAAGCGAGAGTGAACTGACCTCCTCAGCTGAGGACATACCCGAACCCGGAATTGCGAGGATGTCTCAAACGGAAATGGCCTGAACACCTCAGCTCAGGGCATCCCTGAATCCAAAGTTGCGAGGATGTCTCAGGTGAAAGCGGCGGACTACTCTTCGGCGGCAGGGCATCTCGGAATCCAGAGTTGCGAGGATGTTTCTAGCGAAAGTGGCCGGAACACCTCAGCTCAGAGAACCCCGGAACCCAGAGTTGCGAGAAGGTTTCAAGCGGAAGTGGCCAGACAACCTTGTGGCAGGGCTTCTCAGGGGTCAGAGTTGCGAGGATGTCTCAGCCGACAGACAGTGGGAAGGAGGAAGGCGAAGGGAAAGAGTAATGGGAGGAGTCCCGCGGACCCGAGGGCAGGCAGGCACGAACGCTCAGGATCGGAAGTCATGGCATGGAGGCTGGAACTGAGGCGGATGCAAGACGCTGGGAGCTGGCCTCCGAGAGCGTTGAAAGACAGGACCTGCGAGGGGCTCAACGACGGGCGCCGCCAGAACCTTTGGGAAAAATCTGGAGGCCTTGTGAACGTGTCGGAGTGCTACGTGTCTGATTGCTACGCGGCAAGGCGTATCAGAGGTTGCAGGGCATCTCCGAAGTCAGCTGCGCGAGGGAGTCTCAAGCGAAGAGTGGTCTGAACACCTCAGGCCGGAAGGTCGAAGAACCCCCTTGCAAGAGCGTCCGAGCAGCCCCCGGGGAGCTTCCCAGCAGGTCGAGCAGCCCGGGAAGGGGCTTCCCAGCAGCGCGGGGAGTCCGAAATGCGTTCGGGGGGAATGTGTGTGCACATTTGTTTTGTTTTTTGCGATGTATGCATGTGCATGTATATGTATGTATGTACGCGTGGATATCGGATGACAGCGCCTTCAACGTCTGAACGTCCCAAGAGCGTTTGACGCTCGATGTACACGGTAATGTATGGTTAAACGATGTATACATTTGTGCAATAATTGTTTTGCAGGGAAGGTCCATGTAAAACGCTCTTGGGCCGTCTTGGGCCGTTCGTGGCCCGAAAAAACGAAACCGAAAAAACCTTCCAATCTTTCCAAGAAATCAATCAATTTGCCTCTTTGGGCCTTCTTGGGGGGGCCCTTTTTGGGCCGTTTTGCGACTCTCTTGGCCCGTTTCGGGGTCTTTTCGGGCCGTCTTGGGGCGTCTTGGAGGCCTTCGGCCGTCTTCGGGCTGTCTTGGGTGCCTCTTGGGGCCCTCTTGGGAGCCTCTTGGGGTGCTCCTGAGGCTCTCTTGGGGCCGTCTTAGGGCTCCCTTGGTAGTTTTCGTGCCCTCTTGGGCCGTCTAGGGACCCTCTTGGGCCTTTGTCGAGCCTTTTGGGGGGCCTCTGGGGCCGTGTTGGGACGATCTTTGGAGCCTCTTGGGCCGTCTTGGACCGTTCTTGTCCCGGAAAAGCGAAAACCGAAACAGCCTTCAAAAACCATTGAACATCAATTAATTTTGCTCCTTCGGGCCTGGGAGGCCTTTTGGGGCGTTTGGAAGCCATGTTGAAGGTTTTGGTTTGCTTTGGAACTGTCGATGAGCTGCCTTGGGCAATATTGGAGGCCTCTTTGGACCTTCCGAGAAGGCCGGAAGGCCGAAGGAACCCTTTGCAAGGGCGCCCGAGCAGCCCGGGGGGGGCTTCAAGCAGCCCGGGGAGTCCGAAACTCGTTAGGTGTGTGTGTGTGGGGGGGGGGGGCGTTTTTTCCAGGGTCCACGGCCCTGTAAAAATATTGTAGTGGCCTCCAGCCAGTGCCGCCGATCCGGGGCGCTCCGGGTGCCTGTGGACATGAACGACGACGAGGAAGACGAAAACGACGACGAAAACGAATGCGTCGACGACGACGACGACGACGAGAGCGACGACGACAACGACCACGACGACGACGACGGCGATGACGACGACGGCGACGCGAGCGACGACGACGACGACGACGGCGACGATGACGCGAGCGACGACGACGACGACGACGACGACGACGCGCCGACAACGACGACGACGACGACGACGACGACGACGACGGGGGGGGAGCTGGGTTGCAGGGGGGGGGGTCTGCTCTGCAGGGAGGGTCCGCTCGGCAGAGGGAGGGACTGCAGGGGAGAGGGGGGGTCCGCTCTGCAGGGGGGGGGGGCTGCAGGAGGGGGAGAGCATGCTACGCATGGAATGAATTCAATGAAAATCAATTGCAGTGGATCCGTGAGTGGATCAATCTTGATTGATGAGGCTATGATGCCTCTTTTGATTTTGAGCGGGCATGATGCCCGCTCGTGCCCACCCCGTCCCGTCTTCAGGGACTTCGCATCCCCCTATGATGGTAGGATGGGAAGACGGGCCGCCGCCCCTGGCACTGCACGTACGGTGCCAGGTTTGTGGGGATTTGGTTCGACCCCCGCAGTTCCAATGACGGAAACTGCGAGGGGTGTGAGGCCTCATGGTGGTCCTCACTGGTAAGGCCTATGATGGTCCTCACCGGGGGGGGAGAGGGCAAGGGCGGACGTCCACCAACAACGTTCGTCGTGCTCATCCTCCATGAGGTCGAGGTGCTGCCCGCACTGCCTGTATCGCGGCTCCGATGGGGTGGAGACCAGGAGGAGGAGAAGGAGGAGGAGGACGACGACGACGAGAAAGTTGAGTTCAATGAACAAATTGAGCGCGAAGGCCTATGATGGTCCTTCTTCCCAAAACGAGCCTTGCTGATGGCCCCGAATTGGGTGCGAGGTGCCTATGATGGCCCCTCTGGTTGCCTATGATGGCGGCACTAGCCGACCGGCAGGGGACTGGGTCCCGTTCGCGGTCCATTAGGGGAGAGCATGCTACGCATGGAATGAATTCAATGAAAATCAATTGCAGTGGATCCGTGAGTGGATCAATCTTGATTGATGAGGCTATGATGTCTCTTTTGATTTTGAGCCGGCAGGGGGGGGGTGCAGGGGAGGGGGGGGGGTCCGCTCTGCAGGGGGGCGGGGCTGCACGGGCGGGGGTCCGCTCTGCAGGGGGGGGGGCTGGGCTGCAGGGGGGGGGAAGGGGTCCGCTCTGCAGGGGGGGGGGTGCAGGAGGGGGGGGGTCTGCTCTGCAGGGAGGGGGGGGTGCAGAGGAGGGGGGGTCGCTCTGCAGGGGGGGGTGCAGGGGGGAGGTCCGCTCTGCAGGGGGGGTCTGCTCTGCAGGGGAGGGGGTGCAGGGAGGGGGGGGAGGGTCTGCTCTGCAGGGGGGGGGGGGCTGCAGGGGGGGGGGTCCGCTCTGCAGGGGGGGGGGCTGGGCTGCAGGAGGGGAGGGGGGAGGGCGCTCTGCAGGGGGGGGGTCCGCTCTGGAGGGGGGGGGGTGCGAAGCACTGAAATAGGTCGGAAATGAGGTCCCCCCCCTGCGAAGCACTGAATTAGGTTAGGAATAGGTCGGAAATGAGGCCCCCCTCCCCCCGCAGAGCGAAGCTTGAGCGAGCTCAAGCCCACGCTCTCAGAAACTCACACGCAGGATCGGCGGATATACATTGGAATATTCGTGGCATAGTATAAGATATTTGATTCCGCCGTCAGGGACGCCCGCACCCCCGGGCGGCTGGAAATTTTGCACAGTCAACTTGGGCAGTAAGGATGAGTGACTTTCCAAGGTTACCCTCCAGCGCCGAAAGAACAAGCTGCGTAAGCTTATTGGATACCCCCCTCTGTACTACGGTCATCCCGCATAGTAAGGATGAACGACTTTCCAAGGTTGCCCTTGCAGCCTTTTCCTTCGGCCCATCCTTGGCCGCTTTCGCTGGCCGCGTCCCGCTCGCACAATTTCGGCATGGCCTTCCAAGGCTCTTGCATCCTCACCGCGCATCCTTTTCATACAGGTTGACTGTACCCGTACGCGGCACCGTAGGGGTATAAATTTTGCTGTCGCCTTGGGGGCAGGCGTCCACGACAGCTCAGAAGCTTCTGTTGTACCTTTCTTCGCCCGGTGATTCGTCGGTGAAGTCCGAACCTTGCCCTCGCCGATGAACGATTCAGGCAACCCGATGGGCGGCCGGGGTAGGGTTCGGAATCAGTTTGGCCATAAAGCGCGTAGTATTCGTGTGTACGGTCATGATGCCACTCGGACCCCCTCCTCCGCGCAGCGTTCTGGCTGGCACCTGGTGCACTCGACAAAGGGCCTCGGCTTCATGGGGATCGGAGGGTGCTGACCTTGCATCGCAGTGGTGGGCGGTACGGTCGGCCCGAGGTATAAGGTCCAGCTCGGTTCGGGGAGGGCACCTTCATGTTCTTCGTGTTTGTTGGATTGTTTTGTGCATTATGGGGGAGGGCACCCTCGGGTGATGACATGGTTTGGGACTCTAGGGCCCCAAAGTGCCCTTTTGGGCCCTATTGGCGCTAGAATGGGCCCCAAAGGCCGCTTCGTGGCCCTGTTCTACCCCCCCCATTCAGGTCATCGCCCCCCAATTCCAGCGGAGTTCAGTCCACAAGAAACCTTCCACAAGAAACCCAACCCTGAGACCTCAGGGCGTCCACTGATTTTTGGTATGGGAACGTCACGCTTTCCACAGCAGAACCATCGAAACCCAAGAAACCCAGGGCACCCTGGAGGAAACCAGGGTGCTTCTTGGCAAGGGTCTCCACTGTCGGGACCATTGAAAAAGGATATGGGAAGGGAGAGCCACTCCTGGGGAACCAGGGTCGAGACCTCTGCGGCCGCGGGTTGCAAAGCAAAATAGCCTGGCGAAGAACCCAACCATATGCAGTTGTGAGTACCGCAGTTGTGGGTTTGATCTTCAGTGGAACTCCCCCTGTGACCACGGAACGTGTGAGGGGTGAGCCGAGATGGGTGCCACTGGGGCTTTCGGTGAAGCTCCTTGTGAGGCCATGAAACACGTGCGGGGTGTGCCGACATGGGTGGTGGAAGCGCATGTGAGGGCCGCCACTGGGGCCTCCAGTGGAGCTCCTTATGGGGCCCCGAAACATGCGGGGGGGGGGCCGGGATGGGTGGCGGAGACGCATGTGAGTGCCGCCATTGGGGCATTCCGTGGAGCTCCCTATGGGGCCACGAAGCGTGTGAGGGGTGTACCGGGATGTGTGGCCGCGACGCATGTGAGCGCCGCTTCTGTGGCCTTCGGTGCAGCTCCCTATGGGGCCACGAAACGTGTGAGGGGTGTGTCGAATTGCGTGCGGGTGACGCATGCGGGCGGTGCCACTGGGGCCTTCGGTGGAGCTCCCTATGCGGCCACGAAACGTGTGAGGGGTGTGCTGGGATGGGTGGTGGGGACGCATGTGAGCGCGGCCACTGGGGCCTTCGGTGGAGCTCCCTATGGGGCCGCGAAACGTGTGAGGTGTGTGCCGAATTGGATGGGTGTGGGTGACGCATGAGGGCGGCGGCACTGGGGCCTCCGGTGGAGCTCCCCATGGGGCCACGAAACGTGTGAGGGGTGTACCGGATTGGGTGTGCGGGACGCATGCGCATGTGATTGCCGCCACGGGGGCCTTCGGTGGAGCTCCTTATGGGGCCACGAAACGTGTGAGGGGTGTGCCGAATTGGGTGTGCGGGACGCATGCGAGCGGCGCCACGGGGGCCTTCGGTGGAGCTCCCTATGGGGCCACGAAGCGTGTGAGGGCGTGCCGCAGCCGCAGCTGATGCCGAAGCTGATGGCGATGATGGTGACGATGATGAGGACGATGACGACGACGATGACGACGACGATGACGATGATGATGACGGGAGGAGGGAGGAGGGGGAGGAGGAGGAGGAGGAGAGGAGACGCGGGGACCGTCTCTTCAAAACGAGGACCCAACACCACACGATGGTTGGGAAAAAAGGGTATCCGAGGGTGTCCGGGTATGATGGGGACAGGGAGGAGGAGGAGGAGGAGGAGGAGAACCCAGGACCATGGACAGATGCCGCCGATGCATCGCCGATGCTGCGCGATCCTCCGACCCCATTTGCTCGGACCCCATCTAGGAGGCCTCTACTCTATTCCCGAGAACGGGCCGCAGAGGCCGCATGAGAGAAAAACGCTAGATATGAAAAAACATCTCCTCGGTGATATGGGTGCTCCTCGTTGACCAAAACTGGGAACCCAGCGAAAAGAGGGTGGAGCAATAGATTTGGTGTACCACATTTGTGAGCTTGCAGTAGATTTGGCGGCGTGCAATACATTCTGGAGCGCAAATGTATTGCTGGATTTTGGCGTGCAATACATTTGCTGGAATGCAACGCAGTAAATTCATAATGATACAATTCTCCAGCGCTGTAAAATTTGCAATCCAAGTGCCCCAAATCTATTGCACCACCGCCTTTCAGCTGGAGCCCCCTTTTGGGTCAACCGAAGTCCTCATTCTCCTCCTCCTCCTCCTCCTCCTCCTCCTCCTCCTCCTCCTCCTCCTCCTCCTCCCTGGAGTCCGCAGAGAGAGTGCTCGGCCCTGGGCAGCATCCCCCCCGCCCACCCCGCGGAGGCCACCTCCTGCCGAGCGGGCCGGACCTGGAACAGCGCGCCGCCAAGGCGCCAGCCTCGTCCGCCTCCCACCTCGCTCGGGAGGGGAAAGCACACAGGCACAATTAGCCGTCGACTCCCAGGAAGATATGGGAAGATATGGGAAGTGGGGGGGAAGACGAGAATTTCGAAAACACAGGGAAAGATTGGGAATACAGGGATTTGTGTGTCCCTGGGCTCCTTTGCTTTTGTTGAGAGCGACCCCCCCTTATCCCCACGCCTCAGTGCCCCAAGGGGGTGGGACACTCAGGCTGCCCCGCCATCTCGGAAAGCTTTTGTGCCCGTGTGGTTTTGGAGCCTGCGGGAGGACGCAAGTCAGGGAGGGCAGCCAAGGGGTAGCCCCCAGGAGGGCCTCTGATTAAGCGTCGAAGAAGAAGAAAAGCCATGCGTATAAACTTTGGGCGTTTCCAGCGCAGATCTAAGAAATCCGCGCGGAGCGCCAACAGTTTATGTTTATGGTGTTTTTTGTTTTCTGCTTCCAGCCTAAGCAGTTGACTGTCAAGAGTGCTTTGAAGTAACCAGAGCATTCATCTAAACATGGCATCGCCAGGAAAACAAACTGGGGCACCTTGAACCCCTCCACGGCCAGCGCGACGAAGGTACCCCACTCTTCCTTCGTCTGCTCCTCCCCCTCCTTTCCTCCCCCCCGTCCCTCTTGGTCCTCCTCCTCTCATCCTCCTCCAACCTTGGCCATCCACCCCTTGCCTTCCTCTCCTCTTTCTCTCCCCCACTCCTCTATTACGAGTGTCGGTCCACTCGACTCGCGACCGACTTTCTCATCCTCCTCCGTCTCCTGCGTCCTCCTGTCGCGCGGGAGATTAGCCATAGTAAATCTTTTCCACGGTCTCATAGCGATCTGATGTCCGGGTGTCATTTACGAAAGGGCCCCCCTTAATCGGTTACATCCCGCGTGGCTGAATACTGGGTTGCCTCGTTTTCCTGATTTATGCTCAGGCTGCTTCGCTTCTTCCGCGGAGTCATTCCATCTGCGGATCCTCGTTTGCTGCGAACCTCGGTCCACTGGGTTCCCGACCAACATTCTCCTCCTTCCAATGCTTGGTCCTCCCTCAATGACACCTCATCCTCCTCCCGCCCTCCTCTCCCCTCCCCTCCCCCTCTCATCACTCGCCGCCTCACTATGGTCGTACCGAGTATAAGATCTAGGCCGGTTCGGGAAGGGTACTAATGTTTTTCGTGTTTGTTGGATGTTATTGTATTGTGCATTTTGGGGGAGCGTGCCCTCGAGAGTTCTTCCGTTTGGCTGGCGGAGGGTCTCATTTTCTGGAAGGCTATTTTTTTTTGTCTTTGGTCCGACCTTATTTACCTTCTCCTCATCATTTCATTGCGTCGGCTTTCTGCTTCCTATCCCGTGCTCCCTCGTTACCGCACCCACCCTCCCCTTGCCACTCTGTGCCCGGTTTCTTCCCCCCCCCCTCTCCTCTCGGCGCTCCAGAGACGGGGTCCATGCAAACGGGGGCCAGCCAGGGCGCCAGATTTTGCAGCATCCTGCAGAGCCAGGGCCTATGCTGCATTAACCGGGTGCGCGCAGGATCCTGTAGGATCCTGCCAAGCCTGACTGACCCAGGTCTGCATTGACTCGGGTCAGCGGAATTCGACAATGAATCGGCGACCCCCAGGAAAGAGATGGGAAAATACGGGAAGTGGAGGGGAATGCAAAAACCTAGAAAATACGAGAAAACATTGGGAATCCTGGGGTTTGTGTCTATTTATTTGTTTGCCCATGGGCCCCTTCCTGGAAGCCCTTTCCTCCTCCTCCTCCTCCTCCTCCTCCTCCTCCTCCTCCTCCTCCTCCTCCTCCTCCTCCTCCTCCTCCTCCTCCTCCTCCTCCTCCCCCCCCCTGGACGTGAAGCTCCGGTGCCGACTTCGCGCACGGGCGACCGCGTCAGGGCGGCCGCTGGCGGGGGTTCGCGACGGGCCCCCGCAGCGCGGGCGCGCCTCACAACGGGGGCGCTCCGCACGCGGCGCGGGCGCGGGTGTGCGCGCCCCTCGTGCGCACAGGCCGTGCGGGTGCCCCTAGCGAGGCCCAGACACGACTGCATCGTTCAAAAAATCACGACGCAAGGCTTTTGTTAGGAAGCCCAGGGTTCGCCAGGGATATGGTTCCCCCCCAAGGCAAGAATCCTGCGAAAAGCCTCCCGAAGCCCTCCGAGAAGCCTCCCCGGAGGGTTTCGGCTGTTTTGAAGCGAAACGGTCCTGAGCGAACCGTGGATTTTCGAAGGTTTTCGGCCGTGTTTGGCCTTTGGAAGCCCTCGCCGTGCCCCGGGACCGTCGAACACACAACCTTGGATGAAAGATGGGTCCCAGGGAAAGGGTCGGGACTTCGGGGACCACGTATTGGAAAAGTCGAGACGCCGCATGTCTTGGGGGGGTGCGCGACTCGGCCCTTGTCGTCGGCTGCGTCGCAGGCCGGCCGTGCTCGGTCGGTCGGCTCGGCCAGCTGTTTGCTGCCGTCGCTTCCAGTCTGCCCCCCCTCCGGCCGCTTCCAGCCGCGCCGTGGTGTTCCTCGCGACCGCTCTCGGCCCGAGCGGCGCCGGCTGTTCGCTGTCGGAGCGGCCCGTCTTCGGTGTTCGCCCGACTTGCGGAGGCCGGGTATGGAAAAAGCATGACGTTTGGCATCGCTCGGACGTGTGCATTTCTCCTACGGCGAGGACCATCGAGGAGCATCCTTGATCATTTGGCGGAAAAAAACACACACGCATGAAACCGACAAAAAAACACAGGGAATGGACATCCGAGCGATGGCCAGGACGTCGCATGTCTGGGCTCACTCCCTGCGGTCGCCCTGTCCGTCCTCTCCCTTCTCCTGCACGCTGGTCCATTCGTTTTTCTATGCCCCCGTTTAGCTCTATCGCTGGTGCAGCCGTTCTGCCTCGCCGACGGAAAAGAGTCTGGGATTATTCTGTCCTCACGCATGTTTCGTTCTTTCCTCCACAGGGGTCGGTCGTTCACCAAGGGTGCCGAGCCTGCATGGGCGAGTGGTTCGAGGTCGTGCGCAAGAGAGGTGTCTTGGCCAGGAGCGCCAAGGACTTTCTTGCGCAGGCAAGTTGTAACCACGAGACTCGAGATCTCTCGACTCAGTCTTGTGCCATGATCTACAAAGTCAGCCTACACGAGCGCCCAGGATCATCAGCATCAGCATCAGCATCAGCATCATATCATCACCTTCGCTGGGAAAATCGTTGATTATCCCCGCCAGACCCCCGAATTTTATTATCCCCAACGGATTATTATCGGGAACGTAGGGTCACAGACGGCAGAGGGAGCGCCCCCCATCAGAGTCTGGGGGGCCGAGCGGTCTTACACTGTCCCCGCATTCGCCGCCGAGGTGGAGTTCCGCGGTGCAGGTTGTTGTTGGTCTCGTTGCTGCCGTCGTCGCTCCCAGGCCCGCGCTGCGACCCGCCTGCGACACTGCCTCGACCAGTTCATCGGCTGCGGCGGGTCGACCCACTCACAGCGACCCCAAAAGCAACTTCAGCGTCCTTTGGCATCGCTCGGACGTGTGCGTTCGCTCTCGGCAAGGACCAGCAACGAGCACTTTGGATCATGTTCGAAGAAGAAACGCGCGGAACCGAAACACACACGGGATGGACGTCCGAGCGATGGCAAGGTCCGTGGGGGGGGACTTTATCGCGTGGACAGCACTACGCTGCGCTCCAGCCCTGGAGCCCCGTCGCTTTCATTTTCAATTGCGGAGGACTAGGCAAGTCGTCGCCCCCCTTGCGAGCGACGCCTTTTATGAACAAGCCGACCTGCGAAGGGAATCGAGGAGGGCAGGAGGACTGTTTCGGAATCGCCCATGGCGGCGTGGTACACGCTTGCGAGGAGTGTCGGGCGGTTTTTCCTACCATGATTTCTTTGTTGGGCTACGCCTGTTTTCGTCCTTCTCGTCCCCTGCCCCCTCACCAACCATGGTTTCCACTCTTTCTCGTCCTCCTCCTACCATGGTGTGTTTTTTTTCTTGTCCTCCTCCCGCCCTCTGCATCCTGCTCCGCCTCCTCTTCGTCTTCTTCTCAATCCTCCTCGACCCGCCCTCTCCACCTCCTCGCGGGCGCCTGCGACGGAAGACCCCGCCTGTGGGGTGCTGATGGCTCCGTGCCGCCCGAGGGTGGTTCTTGGAACCGCATCCGTCACCACCAACCATCCCAACCCAACCCGACGGCCCCAGATTGGTCTCCATTCCCAGCGGGGGGGGGGCCTCGGGGAACATTGAAAAAACACTTGCGGAACCCGTCCCCCCCCAAACCCGAAAGTTTGGTCTCCGGATTGGGTTGGGGTGGTCTGGTAGGTGGTCAATAATCCGGAAGAAGGAGGAGTAGCAGGAGGAGGAGGAGGAGGAGCAGGAGGAGGAGGTGGAGGGGGATGGTTGGGGTGCGGTGCGCGGCTCGTCCGAGCCCTCGCGCGCGGGCGCGACAGCGTAGGAGCCACACCCACGCTTAGTGGCCTCCGCCGCCCAGTCCGCCCTGGATGGGCAGGAGGAGGTGGAGGAGGAAAACTTGGAGGGACAGGGGAGGCGGCAGCAGGATCCGAGTGCTCGCCAGCGAGGGGGCAACATATGTAAACTGGAGAAGTGTGCACCTCCCGTGCACCTCCTGGGCCCGCGGCGGCAGGTGATGATGCAAAAAAACGGGGTCGTCTGCGCCGACATTGGCGCGCCAGCTGCCCGCGTAAGGTCGCGCGTGAGCGCCCTCGCTTCCAGCGCAGCGTGCCGCGCTGGCGGCCCGCGCAAGCCACCGCGTAAGGTTGCCGTGCCCTCCCACGTGAGACCCGTTTTGTGGTCGCTGCTGAGATGGTGGCGGGCCCCAGATGCCCATCTCTGGGCCCCGCCAGGGCCGCTCTCCTGCAGTCCTCGATGCCTTCACGTCTGCTGCCACCCCCCCGTTCCCCGACGAGCGACGTCCCGATGCTTCCCACACGCGGTCTCCAGAAGTCCTGGAACAGAGCAAGACCCTTCGGCCCCCTTGACTCTGACGGGGGCGACTCCTTTGCCATCTAAAAGAGGTGCTGGGACGACCGGCACCTGGGGGGGAAGAGACGAAACATGCGTGAGGACGGAGCGAACCCAGACATGCGACGTCATGTTTTTTCCGCACGCGGTCGCCGCAAATCCCGACCCTCTCCCCGGGACCGGTTCTTTTTATCCCGAGTAGTTGTTGTTGACGAGCCCGGGGCTTGGCGAGGGCCCCGAGAGGCCGAGGGCGACGAGCAGCTTTCCGTCCCGCACCTTTGGCGGCGCGGGCACGTCGGGCAGGGCTCGACCTAAACGATGTTTTGGCGAGGGCGATCTGAAGACAGAACGAAGGACAATGAACACAAAACGAACACAACAGGCACTGCGGGGGGCGGGCCTTCTCAGAGGGCTCGGAAACTTCCCGGAAGGCACGAAAGACCTCGCAGAAGGCGGCGAGGACTTTGAGAAGTCCCGCCGCCTCCTGAGCAGGCCATCTCCTTCTCACTTCCACCCCTCGCGCGCCGACGAATATCCGTCGAAATCGGTCCCTGGACCCCTCCGGGGGTCATCCGACGCGGTTCTTCACCCCAGATCGATGTTCGAGGACCCCTGGGCCTGAAAACGGCCTCCAGCGGCCGAGGGCGATGCAAGATCGCCTCGAGCCTCGAAGTTCGAACATCGAAGTTCCCCCCTCGTTTTCTTTTTATGATGTCTCGACCTACTTCAGCCTGAACCACCCAGAAATGATTTCGAGCACCAAGTACCGAAACCGGAGGGCCATCACGTGTCGGGCCCTGGGAGGCGATACTCGTTCGACGCTGTTTCGATCCTGTTCTGGGTGCTCGCAATTACTGCTGGGAGTTGGCCCTTCAGCGCGATGGGGGGCAACATAACCCTCGCTCGCCGTCCGCCCGGAGGAGGGGAGGAGAAAGGCGCAGGGACGAGAGACGGCCGGGCGCGGCGCGGGCCCCCCCCCCCCCCCGGAACCCCCGCGCAGATCGCCGAGTGCCCGAGCCCCGTGGAGGCCCTGGCCCTTTTCGACGAGGCCGCGTGGGAGCTCGTGCTCGACTCGTACGACGAGGACCCTGGCAGGGCTCATCCCGACTCCGCCGATCCGATCCGATTGGATTTCGATGGCTTCCGATTCCGATTCGATTCGGCTTCGGGTGCCATCTGGGCAGCCGATTTATCAGTGGAGGCCCACTAGCCTGACGAGTTCCGCCGATTCGACTTTCCCCGACTCGGCCGTCGATCTCCGCCGATTCGGTTCAGTTCGACTGCAGATCCGACTTCTCGATTCGAGTCTGGGCTCTCCTGCCCTGGCCCGCGGCGCCCCCACGGCGTCGGTTTTCGGGCGGTTTCGTCGGTTCGCGGTGGCTTTCTGGCCTCGGGGTGCATTCCAGCGGCTGCGCCTCGCCGAGCGCGCTCCGGGGGGGGCGGGATCGTCGCGAAGGGCCGCCGGAGGCCCGAGTTTTGACCCAGCAACCAGATTCGGTCGGGTGTAAGATGGAGGTCGGTTCGGGGAGGGTGCCTTGCTGCTCCTACAGGCTCGGAAAGGTTTTCTCTTGACGCCGCCACGTGGCCGAACGCCGGATACCAGCAGGCATTCTGTCAGTGGTGGCTGTGCCACGTGACGTATACCATTCGGCGCATCCCAATGTGTCTTGGGACCCCCCAGGGGGCATAACGTCACAAGTGTACTGATGCCCGCCACGTGTTTTTCTTCAGTTCCATACATCACGTGACATAACTAACTCAATGTGTATCGGAGCGCCCAAAGCACCCGACGACGACGAAGACGAAGACGAAGACGACGACGCCGACGCCGACGAATGTGCCAGCGGCAACAGAGCGCGGGGCGCGCCAGCGCCGGACTGGCTTGGGGGCGCGCGTGCCCCAGCGGCCAGGAGTTTGAGAAGACCATGGGAAAACCTGCGCCGACGTAGGTTCCAATGTTTCTGGGCGGGCGGGGAGGGAGACGGGCCCGCTGACTCGCTGCCGGTTCCATTCTTTTTGGGCGGGCGGGGAGCAACGGAGGCCCGCTGATTCGCCGCCGGTTCCATTGTTTCTGGGCGGTCGGGGAGCAAAAGGGGCCCGCTGACTCGCTCGACAATTCTCTTTGTTGCATCGGCGATACTGTTCCTCGTGTGTTCGCGTCGACATTTTCGCGGATCGTGCTACTTCTGGGCGCAGTGGGCGAGACTGATTGGGGGGAGCGGACTCGGGGCCGCCCTCTGCAAAGGGCACCTCATCGAGTAACCGCTGAAGAGGAAGCGGGGGGGGGGAGGGGGGAGTGAAACGAGGGCGGACGTGTTGGAGGAGGAGGAGGAGGAGGAAAAGGAGGAAGAGGAGGAGGAGGAGGCGGAGGACGGGGGAGGGAGGAGGTAGGTGCACGAGGGGGAGGAGGAGGAGGAGGAGGAGGAGGAGGAGGAGGAGGAGGAGGAAGAGGAAGAGGAGGGGAGGAGGACAATGAGTATGTGTAGGGTGGAGTCTGGGCATGCCCACGCCCGATACCGAACAAATTGCAGATATGTCTCCAGATACGCGCGCAAGATGCCAGGTCGAACCAGGAGCGTTTGTCCAAAACCGTGCCGAAGCTGCCCCAAACCAGGAGGACATCCGAGCGAAGCGCGCCCCCGAATATGCCAGACCATCCGCGGTGTGAGGACGTATCCGGCGAAAGTGCGCGCATACGAACACTGACCAAGCAAAGTGCGAGGACGTCTCAAGCGAAACCGGGCCCACACCAGGCCAAACCAGGCAAATTGTGAGGGCGTCTCGAGCGAAACCGGGACCAAACCAGGCCAAACCAGGGCCAAACCAGGCAAATTGTGAGGACGTCTCAAGCGAAACGGGCCCAAACCAAGCCAAACCAGGCAAACTGTGAGGACGTCTCAAGGGAAACGGGCCCAAAGCAAGCCAGACCAGGGCCAAACCAGACAAATTGTGAGGACGTCTCAAGCGAAACCGTGCCCAAACCAGGCCAAACCAGGCAAATTGCGAAGACGTCTCAAGCGAAACCGGGCCCAAACCAGGCCAAACCAGGGCCAAACCAGGCAAATTGTGAGGACGTCTCAAGCGAAACTGGGCCCAAACCATGCCAAACCAGGCAAATTGTGAGGACGTCTCAACCGAAACGGGCCCAAACCAGGCAAAACCAGGGGCCAAACCAAGCATATTCTGAGGATGTCTCAGGCGGGGCGCGCCGCCCAACCAGGCCAAACCAGGCAAAACCAGGCCCCAAACCAGGCAGATTTTGAGGACGTCCCAGGCAGAATCGCCCAAACCAGGTTCCATCCACTCTCATTAATAAAATTCAAATTAAAGGAGTGGATCACCCCCTGGGCCCCCCCCCCGCGGGCGGAAGCCTTTTAGAATTCTATGGGGGGGGCCTTTGGATCGCGCACCCGCTGATGCGGACAGGGTTGGGCGCAGAAGGTCTAATTCGTCTTTCGGTTGTTGTTGTTGTTGTTGGGGCCCGTTGTGGCGTCAAGAGAATGTTTCCGAGCCTGTAGTGTCGGTTTGACATTCTTGTGCATCCTGGGGAGGGCACCCTAGAATGTTCTGTGTCCTGGCCAGCGGAGGGTCTCATGTTCTTGACGAATGTTTTTGTCTGCCCTTAGTTCGTAAGCGGGTCCTGAGGGAAATCGGCCTTGATATTTTCGTCGTGTTCGAGCCCTCGGGGCACTCCACGGGCCCCGGGACTGACTGCCAGAAAACGGCTCAGGAGGAAGATCTCATCCTGGATGGAGGCCCTACAGGGTCCAGGACCCGCTTCCCTCAGGACCGCGTCCCCCATGCGAACAACCTTGGCGCCCCCGCTGCGCGCGGTTGCGAGAGTTCGTTCTTCACGGCCCGCGTGCCACTGCAGTCAACCCGCATAGCAAGGCCCCATTCGGCCCATCTCTAGCGATTTTCGCTGGCCAACCTCGTTCGAAAAACGTTCACATTGGCTTCCAAGGCCCATGCATCCTGACAGTGGAGATCCATGTCAAAGAAACACCCTTCTTGCCTCCAGGGTGCCCTGTGTTTCTTGGGTTTCAACGGTTTTGCTGTGGAAGGCGCGATGCTCCCGCACCAAAAATCCATCGATTTTCTGGGTTCTCGGGGTTGGGCTTCTTGTGGAAGGTTTCCTGTGGACTTGCCTCCACTGCACCGCGCATCCTTACAGTCGGCCCTGATTAGTAGGTCGACCCTGCCAAATCAAGGGTACCCTTGCGACCTGTGTCTCGCAACCCATGCCTCCTACATTCCTATGGCTGTGTGGCCCTCTGAAGGGTCTTGTGTCCTCTCGCGTGTCCTGTCCGATCAAGGTCCGACTGCATGACACGGGTCGGCTGTAATCACGTCCTCCTCCTCCTCCTCCTCATCCTCTTCTTCCTCCCCCTCCCCCTCCCCCTCCTCTCCGTAGCCATCTTGGCTCAAGTTTTGAGCTTTCCCTGGACGGCACATGGATGCCGCTAGTCCGCAGCAGTATTTCAGTGAATCAGGGGTCCTCCTTTCTCCAGTGCGGGAGCAATGGCTCCAGGCGGAGTCCGCACCTGGAGAGGAGGGTTCGCGAGCCCCATCATGAATCCCCTTCCCGATGTGCTACGTGGCCCGAGGGTTCCCCACTGGGGATGTGCTTGCGGGGCCGACAAGAACTGGGCTTGCCGCGTCCGATGCCGCTGCGGACGCAGTGCAGTGCCCCAACCCGCATCATCGCCGTGACCATGCTTGCCGACTCCAAGGCCGGGGCGAAACCGCCACGGCAGCCGCCAAGCACACATGGAGGAGGATGGCGCCGTGCCACCCTCGCCCCGTGGGCCCGTCAGCAGAATGACGAGACGGCCGAGTTTCGGAAGCAGGTGGCGAAGCTCGAGAAGCAACTTGAGAACGCGACGTCTCAGGCTAATGCACAGGTCTTCGACGTGGACGGCGACGGCGGGAAGAAGGAAGAAACATCACGCACGGAGCTGCTCAGCACCATCCAGTTCCTTGAGAAGCAACGTAAGGATCTTGCATGTCGTGGGCACTACAAGGCCGCTTTCTCGCTCGAGGCGGAGTCACTGCGTGTGCAATTCGAGAGCATCCAGGCCCCTGAAGCTGCGCACCGCCGCGCTCAGGACAAGCTCAAGCATGCCCAGACCCAGCTCAGTAATTTGGAGAGCGAAGCAGTGGCCATGGCGAAGAAGTTCGAGGACCCCCAGGCGTCACTCGAGTGCAAGAAAGCGGCTATCGCAACGAAGCAGGTGGACATCGAGGCCTTCAGAGAGTCTTTCGCGGAGACCGCCAAGACCGTCGCCCCTGTGGGCCGTGTCGATCAGGGCCTGCTGCTCCACTTCAAGTTCACCAAGGAAGAACTGCCCCAAGACGCGCGCGAAACATTCGTTGGTCTCAAGGCGGACACCGCCCCCAAGCTCTTTCCTGCCCCGAGGAACAGGTGCGCAAAGCAGCCGCGGCGATGCCCCAGCCCACGCAGGTGGGCGGGAATGGTCAGCATGGCCAAGATGCTCGCGATGTTCCTGTTCCTGGTGATGATGGGGAGGCTGGAGGTACATGCGTCTTGCGCGAGACCGATGAGCTTACGCTCGACCAGATCAAGGAGCTCATCAAGTTGGCTGGCGAAGACGGCGCTGGAGATGACCTCGCCGAGCTATTCAATGAGAAGCTCTTTGCCATGCGCGGTGCCAAGAGGCAGAGGGTTTAGCCCGCTCGTTATCAGCTGCCTCCCTGTTCAGCATGGTCAGGTTCGGCCCCCTGCTGATCCTGACCCTCGTAGCGTTTTCTTCCCTGAGTCTTTCAACGCCAACCGTGGCATCCGCGCGCTGAAGGAGAAGGGTCCGGCATCAACTGCCGCAATGTTCGTTGCTTGGGAGGTGGGCTTTAACGACAAAGCGAACGATGATTCTTAGGCTTACGCCGCACCGCCGACCCCTTGTTTATGCCAATCTGGGGGCAGTAGAAGCTGCGAAGGGGTGAAAAGGCGAGTGATATTTGTTTGGTGTCTGTTCGCCGCCACCGCCAGAGGGTCTCGGGCAGTTCCGCGGGGGGGTCCGAGCGGACGGCGACACCGCGGGCGGTCGTGGTCTCATCTGGGGCCATCTGAGAGGCATAATGGAGCCAGGTTGGGCTCGGGAGTGTCTTCGAGACGTTTCGGTAGCGGTCGGGAGTTTTGGGTCAACTTGGCCATGTGCGAGGCCACGGCGCGTGCAAAGGGTGTGCCGGCATGGGGTATACTTGCATGCGAATGTTCCCACTGGGCCCCACGGTGGACGTATTCTGGAGCCACGACACGATCGACGCGTGTGTGCGCTTGGGGTTGGAAGTTTGCGCGACCGCGGGCACTGGGGCTATGGTTGGAGCGCGCCGTGGAGCCACGAAATCTATGAGGGGCGTGCCCAATGTTGGCGGGGAACCGCGCGTATACTCGGGTTCTGGGGCCTTCTACTCAAGTTGCCGCGTGCGGGGTGTGCCGAAACGGAGGCATGTTCACTAGGTGGAAGCGCCACGGCACCTCGATTGCTGCGGGGTCGGCGGATGCTGGACGTAAGTTGTGGATTCCGAAACTGGGGCTGATCCGTGATTGGGCAGGCTGGGGTATTCGGAGTAGTAGTAGTAGTAGTAGTAGTAGTAGTAGTAGTAGTAGTAGTAGTAGTAGTAGTAGTAGTAGTAGTAACGGTAGAGAATCTCAACGGTACGCTGCCTGCAAGTCTGAGCGGTGGGGTGGGGCTGAATTTCAACTCGGATCTGCAGTTGCCGCGTCGGTTTCCAATCCTGGAAGAAACGCGCGACGGGGCGGTCTGCAAAGAAAGGTGCTGGGAAGGGGCGCAGGCGAAAGATATCGTTCTCGCGGCGCAGCGGGCGCAGAACGCGCAGGCGGGCTACGCGTGTGACTGCGGAGCGAAGCGGCTGGCCACGTCGTTCAATGAGGTGAAGGAAATCAAAAAGGGTCATCATGCACTGAGTGAGAAAGTGAAGGACAGGAGTGCGTCGTACGTGGCGCACAGGCACATCACCCGGCTCCTGTCGGACCTGTACGGGAAGGGGATTGTGCGTTCAGCGCAGGAGAGTGTGAACCTGCGCGCATATGGGGATGCGCGGGACGTAACGGCCGCAGAGAGCATGAAGACAACGAAGACGGCCATGGCCCCTGGTTTCGATGTAGTACGCCTCGTCGAGCGCGAGTGCGGCGTGGCGTCAGACAGGTCGGGGCCAGGGCGGTGCCATATCGAGCGCGATGGCAGGCGTGCGAAGAGGCCCCGGGTAGTTTCGAAAAACCCAGCAGTGCTGTATGGCATGCGGCCATTGGACTCTGCGTGGGCTCCAGAGCTGGAGTTTTTGTCTGTGCGTGAGTTTTACAGGTACTGGCGACTCGAGCTGACGCGGTTTTTGACGAAGCCGAAGTGCAGACAAGAGGAAGGCGAAGACGACGAAGCAGTGTATCACGCGGTTCTCACACAAGCTGGCAGAGCGAAACTAGAGCGAGCGAAACGGACCATCGGGCCAGAGCCTCCGTTGACCCCTGGAACGGATTACGTCGTTCGCGGTGAAGGATGTGACAGATGGGTGGCGTTCCCAGACGTGCCTGGCATGGAAACGACTCGGCACAGGTGGGTCCTTGTGCGGAATGATCGGCCGCGGAACCCGAGCTTCCATGGCGCGCCGCAGCCGAAGCGCAGGCCCGGGGAGGAAGACAGGAACGGGTTGATACTCATGGCGTACTTCCGGCCGTTCACATTGCAGGAGTCTGACGTGGACGGGGCGTCCCGGGTGTCGGACTGGCGCGCGGATGGCCAGCCGACGGGCGTTGTTGCACGGGAGTGGCTGGACGGGGGCCTGACGTGCGAAGAAGCGAAACGGTACGTGCATAATTACATGAACGTAGTAGACATGCGACCAGATGGGGAGGAGTCGGGAGGGAAGCACGAGGACGACCTATTCAGCGACGAAGACGTGGATGTTGATGACATTGACGACGAATCGAGGAGGCGGGTGCATGTCGGGGGCACGCGCATGGAAGACCAGGAGCGGCTGACGACGGAAGCAGTGGCGGCAGCTCGTCGACAGAGTGCGGATGCGATGGCGTTGTCTGCGCGCGTTTGGGGGCGGCTTCCAGGCGGCGGGGTGGGGCCGCCAGCGGGCGGGTGGGCGCAAACAGACGGTCACCAGGAAGTGACGGACGCGGCAGTAAAGAGGAGGGAAGCGGAGGCGAGGGCGTCGCAAGCCAAAGAGAGTGGAGACCCCCTCGCGAGCTATGAAGGCGAAGACGGGCGCTTTCAGTCCGAAGCGGCGGGCACCGCACGGGAGCTGAGAAAGTGGAGAGCGAGTCTCAGCGGGCCCGAGGAGGAGCGCCCGGTGAAGCTCAACGAAAAGCAGCGGGAAGTGGTCGGGAGAGTCGTCAGCAGGATGATAGAGGAGTGCGCGGAGGACGACGCGGGACGGGTTAGCGGAGAACCGTTGTTGTGGATGTTGCACGGGGGGCCAGGAACAGGTAAGAGCTACGTGGTGGACGCCTTGCGGACGCACGTGTTCGAGGGGATCATGAAATGGAGGCACGGGCTGGATTTCCAAGTGGCGGCGCTACAGGCCACGAACGCGTCGGCGCTTGACGGGCACACGTTGTATGCGGCTTTTGGGATGACGCCATTTGCGAGCGGGTCGGAGAGCGCGAAGAAGCGCGGGTCGGACGGGTCGAAGAAGGTGGAGGCTGCCCGTCGAATACAACAGTGGCGGTGGTTAATCATCGACGAGATCAGCATGGTGAGTGCGACCTTCCTTGCGGAGTTGGACGCGCATTTGCGGTCGGTCATGTCAGCGGCGCGGCAGGGGAAGGTAGACGCCGAAGGGGTGGACAGGCCTTTTGGAGGGGTGAATGTGTTGTTCTGTGGGGATTTCTACCAGCTCGAGCCGCCAGGGGGGGCGCCCTTGAACGCCATCCCGACGTCGTGGGTTCGCAAGGCAAGGCAGTGCGCACCAAGCGCGGGAGAGGACCATGGGCATTGCATTTTCTGGGGCGAGGGTCGCGAGTCCGTAGCAGGAATGACCGAGCTAGTGGAGTGCAAGCGGTTGGAAGGTCATGACGAGTGGTTCCTGAGTGTCCAGGGCGAGTTCCGGCGCGGGGACCTGAGCGAACGGACGCACCAGTTTCTGCACGGCCTACCGACGGACGTAGCCGGGTCGTGGGTGGGGTGCGGGCCCACGTGCGGGTCGGACCACTGCGCGAAGAACGCAGAGGCCATTGCCAAAGACAACGCGCATGAGTGCGGGCGTTGTGCAGCAGAGCGCCGGAGACGGCAGTTGGTCGCGACGGGGCCCGATGACGAGAGGTTCTTATTGCCGGAGTTCGCAAGGGCGACCGCGATTTACCCGAACCAGGATGTAACATGTAAAGTCGCACGTCAGCGCGCCGTGGACTGGGCCGCGAGCGAGGGGAAGCAAATTTCGTGGGTGTACGCGAGGGACGCGGCGCGTCATGGATCCCTCCAAAAACGGCCATACACGTCTTCTGACAAGATCCGGTGGCTGGGATACCATGATAAAGCATGCGCAGATATGCCAGGGTGGCTGCCGCTGGCGGCGGGCATGCCCGTTGTTCTGACGGATCATTTGGATATGGGGAGAGAAACAACTGCTCCGCGGCTGCCACGCGACGATTCACTCATGGGTAGTCGACGAGGACGAGGGTGCCGTCGCGGACGCTGCAGAAGTCACGCTGCGAAGGATGCAGCGGCAGATCGTGCTCGACTTTCATACGGACGCGTGGGCGCTGAAGAGCATGCCGGGGCCTGGGTTGTATCCGATTGCGCCGAGACAGCGAGTCTGGTTCTTGGACGCGTACAGAAAGAAGCCCGCGTTGGGGGTTCGGCGGAAGCAGTTTCTGATATCGCCAGGCCTGGCAAGCACGGCGCACGCAGCGCAGGGCCGATCCCTGGACGCCGTCATCGCAGATTTGCAGGAGGGTCGAAATGTGAGTTGGGTGTCGAGTTACGTGGCCATCACCCGCGTGAAGACCCGTAGAGGGTTGCTGATATATCGCCCGTTTGAGTTGAAGCCGTATACGCAAGGAGAGATGGAAGGGACGAAGTATCTTCTGGGCAAGTTGCGCGGGGAGGAGGTGCCGTGGGCGGACATAGAGGCAGAGCTGATGCCCCGTAAGATGTGCAGTGAATGTAGTACCTTGAAGGAGAAAGCGGAGTTCACGCCCACAGAGTTCAAGGAAAAGGAGGGGCCGAGTTTCTGTCGAGATTGCACGGAAGAGTTGCAGGAGGCAGGCGAGAAGTGGTGCACCGAATGCAAGACGTGGGCCGCGATGGGCCCGAGGACGCCAGAGAACGAGGCTCGCGGGGGGCGAGTGTGCGTAAGGACGAGCAACTGCGAGAGATGCGCGGGACCTGCGAAGGCGCGGAAGTCACGGAAGGAGTCGGGAGCGCGGCAGGAGAAGGTGCAGGAGAAATTCAAGATTCGGTGCGCGAAGTGCATGAATTTCTTGAAGACGGAGGCGGAAGTGGCGGCGAACCAGTGCGACTCCAAGGGTGCGGGGGGAAGCTTTGCAGGACGTGCGCGCGCGACGCGAAGGGCGGGTGCAACGAGTTGAATCGCAAGCGAAAAGCAGAGGCGGAAGCAAAACCGCTAACTTGCGCGGCGCGCGGGGAAGAGTTTTCGGACACGAACCATTTGAAGCGGGGACCAGTGGAACATCATCGAAAGGCGAAAGGGGCCAAGGTGATGTGCGGAGGCTGCAAGGAACTCGGGTTCGCAGCGCGCAGTTGCCAGGCGTATCAGCGCAGCGGCGCGTGCAAGAGAAGACTACCGAAGTCGGCGTTCTCCGGGAACCCTGCAGCGGGCGACAGGCTCTGTCGGGAATGCGCGGAGGCGCGAGAGGACGAGGCGCGGCGGGGCATGCGAAAAGCAGAGGCGGAAGCAAAACCGCTAACTTGCGCGGCGTGCGGGGAAGAGTTTTCGGACGCGAACCATTTGAAGCGGGGGCAAGTGGAAGATCATCGAAAGGCGAAAGGAGCCAAGGTGTGCGCGGAGGCTGCAAGGAACTCGGGTTCACAGCGCGCAGTTGCCAGGCGCATCAGCGCAGCGGCGCGTGCAAGAGAGGACTGCCGAAGTCGGCGTTCTCCGGGAACCCCGCAGCGGGTGACAGGCTCTGTCGGGAATATGCGGAGGCGCGAGAGGACGAGGTGCGGCGGGGCAAGCGAAAAGCAGAGGCGGAAGCAAAACCGTTAACTTGCGCGGCGTGCGGGGAAGAGTTTTCGGACGCGAACCATTTGAAGCGGGGACAAGTGGAAGATCATCGAAAGGCGAAAGGAGCCAAGGTGGTGTGCGGGGGCTGCAAGGAACTCGGGTTCACAGCGCGCAGTTGCCAGGCGTATCAGTGCAGCGGCGCGTGCAAGAGAAGACTACCGAAGTCGGCGTTCTCCGGGAACCCTGCAGCGGGTGACAGGCTCTGTCGGGAATGCGCGGAGGCGCGAGAGGACGAGGTGCGGCGGGGCAATGCGGAGGCAGCGACTCGCACGCGGACAGCCGGGGCGGACGCGAAACCGCTGACGTGCGCGGCGTGCGGAGGAGCGTTCTCGGACGCGAAACATTTGAAGCGGGGACAAGTGGAAGATCATCGAAAGGCGAAAGGAACCAAAGTGGTGTGCAGAGGCTGCGAGACACTCGGGTTCACAGCGCGCAGTTGCGTGGGATATCAGTGCAGCGGCGCGTGCAAGAGAAAACTGCCGAAGTCGGCGTTCCCCGACCCTCCCAATGTCGCGCGCGACGCAAAGAAGGGCACCCTGAAGTGCAAGGCATGCAAACGATGACCAATCAGGCGGGGAGAGAAAGATGGGGGGTGAGGCGGAGGATGGGAGGGAGAAGAATCGAGGAGGAGGAAGAGGCGGAGGAAGAGGTTGAGGAGGAAGAGGATGAGGTGGGGGAGGAAGACGAGGAGGGAGACGAGGAGGATGTGGAGGAGGATGATGGATGAGGTGGAGTATGGGATAGAGGCTTCTTGCATGCGTATCGGGATCTCGCGGCGCGCTTCTCGGGGGCCTATGGCAGGCAGTGTGGAACCACTTGGGGGCCCAGGTGGAGGAAAAGGAGGAGGAGGAGAAGGGGGGCACGGAGAAACGGCTCTGGGTTGTGGGTTATGGGTTAGAGGCGTCTTGTATGTGTATCGGGATCTCGCGGCACGCCTCCCGGGGGCCTATGGCAGGCAGTTTGGAACCACTCGGGCCCAGGTGGAGGAAAAGGAGGAGGAGGAAAAGGGGGGCACGGAGAAACGGCTCTGGGTTATGGGTTATGGGGTAGAGGCATCTTGTATGTGTATCGGGATCTCGCGGCACGCCTGTCGGGGGCCTATGGCAGGCAGTTTGGAACCACTTGGGGGCCCAGGTGGAGGAAAAGGAGGAGGAGGAGAAGGGGGACACGGAGAAACGGCTCTGGGTTATGGGTTAAGAGTGAGAGGCTTCTTGTATGTGTATCGGGATTTCGAGGATCGCTTCTCGGGGGCCTCTGGAAGCGAGTTTTGGAGCCACTTGGGGGCCGTTTCGGAGCCTCTGGGGTGCTTCTTGGGTGTTCGTTGGGGCGTCTGGGCGGCCTCGTGAGGGCCTCTGGGAGCCTCTTGGGGCAATCTTGGTGCCCTCTGGGGCTCCTGGGGGCAGGAAGCTAGAGTTTGAACATGTGTGGTCGCCCTCTTGGGCCCCTCTTGGTGCCGTCTTGGAGCCCTCTTGGGCCGTCTTGGAGACCTCTTGGGCCGTGTTGGGGCCGTCTGGAGGCCGTCTTGGGGGCCTCTTGGGCCATCTTGGGGCTATCTTTGGAGCCTCTTCGCCCGTCTTGGAGCGTCGGGAAGCCGGAAAGGCGGAAAAGCAAAAAACATGGAAACACACAAATTTTAGACTCTTAGGGCCTTTTTGGGAGGCTTGTTTGGGACATCGGGGACCGTCTTGGAGACCTCTTGGCCCGTCTTGGGGCCATCTTGGGCGTCTTGGAGCGGTCGTTTGGCGTCTCGGGGCCTTCGTGGGCCGTCTTGGAGGCCTCTTGGGGGCTTCTTGGCCCGTCTTGAGGCCCTCTTGGGCTCGGAAAAGCCCCGTGAACCGCTCGTCCCGGCCGTGCTGCGCTCGTCCCGGACCCCCCCGCCCCCCTCCAAATCGGCCCTCTTGGGCCGTCTTGGGGACCTCTTGGGTTGCTTGGGGCCGTCCTGGGCCGTCTGGAGGCCGTCTTGGGGGCCTCTTGGGCCATCTTGGGGCTATCTTTGGGGCCTCTTCGCCCGTCTTGGAGCGTCGGGAAGCCGGAAAGGCGGAAAAGCAAAAAACATAGACAAACACCATGGAGAATCAACAATTTTAGACTCTTGGGGCCCTCTTGGGAGGCTTGTTTGGGACCTCGGGGGCCGTCTTGGAGACCTCTTGGCCCGTCTTGGGGCCATCTTGGGCGTCTTGGAGCGGTCGTTTGGCGTCTCGGGGCCTTCGTGGGCCGTCTTGGAGGCCTCTTGGGGGCTTCTTGGCCCGTCTTGAGGCCCTCGCGGGCCCGGAAAAGCCCCGTGAACCGCTCGTCCCGGCCGTGCTGCGCTCGTCCCGGCCCCCCCCCCTCCTCCAAATCGGCCCTCTTGGGCCGTCTTGGGGAGCTCTTGGGCCGTGTTGGGGCCGTTTGGGGCCGTTTGGAGGCCGTCTTGGGGGCCTCTTGGGCCATCTTGGGGCTATCTTTGGGGCCTCTTTGCCCGTCTTGGAGCGTCGGGAAGCCGGAAAGGCGGAAAAGCAAAAAACGTCGAAAAACACTATGGACAATCAACAATGTTAGACTCTTTGGGCCCTCTTGGGAGGCTTGTTTGGGACCTCGGGGGCCGTCTTGGAGACCTCTTGGCCCGTCTTGGGGCCATCGTGGGCGTCTTGGAGCGGTCGTTGGCGTCTCGGAGCCTTCGTGGGCCGTCTTGGAGGCCTCTTGGGGGCTTCTTGGCCCGTCTTGAGGCCCTCTTGGGCCCGGAAAAGCTCCGTGAACCGCTCGTCCCGGCCGTGCTGCGCTCGTCCCGGACCCCCCCCGCTCGTCCCGGACCCCCCCCGCTCGTGCCGGACCCCCCCCCCCCTCCAAATCGACCGGACCAGGCTCCCGGGGGAGGGGTTTGGGGAGGGGGAAGCATCTCACACGCCGATGATCCCCAAGGGGTCGACGGATTTCGTGGCATGGGCAGGTCGACGCGGCCGGCGGTGCTGAGCTAGCCCAGGTGCTGTTTCCAGCGGAACGACACCGACGCAAGGTGCGGCGGTCGTCGCACGTGACCAAGTTGGTCTTCAGGGCCCCGACTATGATTGCATGGTTGTTCATCCACGGCGCGCCCTACATGCGGTCGTTCACCCTCTACATATCGCTGCCTTTACCTAGTGGTCAATCAAGGCATCAGAGGCAGGAGTGCTCGTATCCTGTCCCAAAATTGGTGTGGGCATTGCAGATATTTCAGATCCTGCAGCGCTGGCTGGCGATTGGAATGCAACACCTCGCGGCATCGAACATCTGGTATCCCTCGGGAAGCCAAGATGGTTATTGCAGCGCTGCCTCTGCCAGCCCGCGTCGCTCCGAAAGCAAATCGGGCGATCGATTTCTTCGCGGCCAATGTTGTCGCCACACGGTCGCTGGGGTCGGTCAGCGTGGATGCCGCGTGGACCAAGCGCCCCTGCGGGTCGGTCGTCCTTGGCATTTCAAGCGAAGGCCTCAGGCAGCAGCGCGTGCTCTACGCAGTTGCGAAGAAGTATGACAATGAGCGAGTACGTGGGCCCGTCGCGCCTGGGCACGACTGGTCGCGCGCCGCTGCCCTTGCTGAGGCTCCCGCGCAGGTTGGACTTGACCAACCCGCTCGGGATGCTCGGTGTCTACTTTCCCGGGCTTGGGCGGAGTTCACGCGCGCTGCGGAAGTGGAGGTCCGCGCAGTGACAGGTCAACCCTCCTCGTCGACTTCTCCGTGGGGGGCCCGCTGATGAGTGGATGCGTTAATTGCAGGCGCCGCCCTGAAGTCGCTTCGGAAGCCAAGGCCCTGGCCCGCGGCCGGGCATGGCTCGGCCAGTCCATCGAGAACATCCGCCAGATGCCCAGGTACAAGTACACCACGGCCCCGCGCTTGGAGGCCGAGGTGGAGGTTTTCACTCGCACTGAATATTCTGGATGGGGACAGCGTGCCAGTCTTGATACGAGGGCCCGAGTCGCAGTTGGCCACGCAGCGGTCCGCGCTGCAGGCGCGCCAGGGCCCCCCATGCACTGTCGACGGCGCACCTGCAACCCGCAGCTGCAGCAGCCGAGCCGCCCCGGGGCATGGAGGCCCAGGCGCCAGAATGTCGTGCTGATATTGGCGAACCTGGATTCGATCAATATGAGTTCTTTGGACTGCATGTCCCCGCCCCTGGGGCCCCTGATGTCCGCGGTGATGGCGCTGCCCTTTCTGCGGGCGCATGTGACGCGGCCGAGGTTGGTCGGCGAGCCCCTGCCCCCAGGTGCGCCCAAGAGGTCAGCGGCGAGCGGAGCAGGGCGACGCTGTCGCAGGTTAGAACGTAAGTCCCTTCCCCCAGGAGCACCCCAGGGGTAAACAGCGCGATGGGCAGGGCTCAGTCGCCATGCGTTTGCTGCCGAGTTTGTGGCGGGCCGGGGGCCCCCCGAGTGCAGCGGGCCCCCGGGCCGCTGATAGCGCGAGGGGTGGAGAGCGCGCCGCGGCTGGTGCGGCTGCGTGGACGGACCTCCAGTCGACTGGAGGGGCGGCATGCAGGTCTGGGCGGGGCGGGGGGCAGCTCTGGAAGCAACCCGCAGCCCCGCCCCGAGCCAGGGGCAGCCCCGCGACGGCTCCATCGTGGTGGACGTGGCGGAGCACCGGTGCCAGGCACCTGATGTGGGAGAGGACGAACTGCGCGCTGTTGCAGCTGCTCAACGGCTTCATCACGGTGCCCATGCTGCAGCTGATGCTCTTGAGAAGTTTCGCCGCGACATTGCAGAGGACGTTGCACTCGCCGAATTTGACGAAGCGAAGGACGACCGACAACGCTGGCAGGATTGGCGTGACACAGCGGCATCAAATGACAGCCGAGGCCTTCATCGCTCTACGAGGGCCCCCCGACGCCCCACGCCCGACTGTCGCGCGCAGGGAAGGTGGTCTTTCTGCACACCCGCATGGTACTGTTGATGCAGGAGTTCGGAAGCATGAGGAGCTCTGGCATGCTAGCCAGGTTCCAAACCGAGCGTGGCTTCCCGATCGATCAGCGCCGCCCCGAGCCAGCGGCCAGGCCATCCGCGACGTCGCCGGCAGTTTCCCGCACGTCGCGGCATCCAGCGCTGTTCGCGCCCATCCCCGGCACCTCGGTGCACTGCCCAGTGCTGGCCTTGATGCGATGTCTGCACTCTGTGAAGGGCGTGGGCGCCTTGGGATCCGACCGCGGCAACTATGATTCATCGCGACGCCGATGTCGGCGAAGCCTGGCCAGGGTCACCGCCTGACCAGCCTGCGTTCAGGCCTACATCGTGTCTGGCAGCGCCTTCGGCGACGTGATCGCGCTGATCTACATCGCGTCCTGCGCCGACCTTTTTGAGGGGGCGCGCGCTGGCAGGGGCGCCCTTGACCTCTCATGGGCGCGGGCGGCTCGCAGCGAGACTGCGGTCAGCGATAACAAGTATAGCCTCTTGTTTTTCGTGGAGCCCAGCAAAGTCTACGAATACATTCCTCCAGACGTGCAGCGGGCTCGGCTGCGCTACTATGGGATGCCACTTCCGACCCTCAGGGCGGTGCTTGAACGAATGGCAAGCTCCGCGCATCATGCGGCTCGGCCTACATCGCAGTGGCGCGGCCCTCTCTGCGAGGAGTGGCCGTCCTGCAGGATGTGCATTTGTTGATGTGGCAGTCCGAGTTTTCACGAGGTCGGAATATGACTAGTTCCCATGCCCCAATCCTGGGATTGATCTCGTGCGCTTTATTGATGATACATAGGGTCCACGTTAGTGGTGGTGATCGTGACATCGTGCTCGGAGTTGCTGCGCGAGCTGGCGTTCAGTTTCAAACAGCATCGAAGCGCCTGCGGGCGACCCTCAATGACAGAGTAGCGGTCGTGGCCAGTGACCATTTCTTTGGCCAGGAAGTTGCAGAGATGGTCGGTTCGTCCAAGCACATGTCAAAAAGTGGCCGTTTCCTACATTGGCACGGACTTCGTTCATGACAGGCGTCGCGCTCATCCTGGCGCGGCTAGGTAGAAGCGGACTCGGTTGAAGAAGTCCAAGCAGATAACCAACACGGCGCCCGAGTTTCGCTCGATGCGGAAAGCAAATGGTCGTTTCGGCAGGGTTTATACGACGGGCATCAAGATGGCAGCTCCGCACGGCGCCGAGATCAATGGAGTCGACGATCAGTAGCTGCTCGACCTTCGTAGGCGGGCCACGCCTGCCCTGGCACCCACGACGAGAGGCGCCAGTGAGCGCCAAGCTTGCTTTGCATGGTGAGCCCGCTGTGCGCGAGGCGGTGGGGCCAGCGTTCCAGTGGGGCAAATTGATCCGGCAGGGAGTTGAATTTCCCGATGAAGCGCTGCTCAGCTTGACTGAATTAAAACGCATGTGGGACCGAGTTGCCCCCCATGAGCCGCCTGGATCCACGTGGGCTCGCGCCCGAGGCCCGATCGCAAGAGCGCCGCTTTGCCTCGCCCGCGCAAGGTGGCGCCCCGCCCCAACCATTGGGCCAACCAGGATGGCGTCGCGACCCAGCTCGCCCAGCGCTCTCCTGCAATGCGAGGTAGGACGTTTAGCACTGCGTTCCAGGATGCCCATGAGAGGGCGCTGGGGGCGAGGTGTGGCTTCCTGAACGGGCGAGGGCTAAGCTGGACGCAGCCAGAAGCTGTCTAAGGACGAAGTCCCGGTTTTCTGCGCACCAGAAGAAGTTAGTTCGCGCGGCCATGGGCGACTGCCTCTGGACAGAGCAGGGGGCGCATGACAACGGCTATTGCGCTGCTCGCGCTGGCTTGCGCGCACGCGGTGAGCCCGACGCTGTTCATCGCAGGCTCTTCTGCTGGCTGCACCCCCCCTGCAGCTTCCACCGCTCGGCCCCTGGGCCCATCATGGAGGCCGCCGAAGGGGGCCCTGCAAGCTTGCTCCACAGTCATGGTGTCGCATCGATCCTTCCAGGCGACGCCCCCCCCTGTCCGCGAAGCTTCTGCCGCCCAAGTTCTTCCCTCAGAGGCTGGGGGAGCCGCCGCTTTCGCAGGGCCTGCCGATCGACTGCGCATCGCAGTTGACGGCAGCAGCACCGTGCCGATTTTGCTTCGTTCCCAGCGCGCTGCTTTCGCTGTCGTTTTGTTCGACCGCCAGACCGAAACCATCCTCTCAGCGGTGCGTGCCACTATGCCTGGAGGCTCCCCACAGACACCAGCTATCGCTGAGAATTTCTCGCTCGCGGTGGCCTGCCAGGTCGCCGATCGCAGTTCGAATGCGCGTGCAGGCTGCGAAGCAGCGATCGCCCAGGCGACGCCCCCCCCCCCCCCCCCACACACACACAGCATGAGTAGTTCCGCGTTGGAAAGGTTTTCGCATGAGTTTCAGCATGTGCCAGGTCTCTCGAGGGATTCGGCCACGTTGAGCCCATGCAGCATCGGAGCGAGGACGCGATAGGTAACCTCCCGCCTGATCTTCGCGCGCCAGCGCAAGGTAGCCGCGCTGCCGACCTGCGCGCGAAGGAGGCGATTCGCCCCCACCAGGATGTAGGACCTGAGGCTGCCACTCGACTCGAGAGCGAGGTTGCGACGGCATCGAATTTTGTCAAACTTGCTGCGGCTGTGCTCCCTGCTTTCCAGTCGAGAGCCAGGCGTGAGCGACCCTGTGCCCGCCGTCGGTCGGTCCAGTCGACCCCAGGATGGCACGAGTGGGGTTGCTTTGGGGCCCCCGAGTTCGTTCGTCAGGTCGTCCGCGGTTCCCTGGGGCACCTGATAGTGGGTGTGGTCTCCCACGAGATCCACCCCAGAGATCCGGATCCTTTAAAGTTTTTAGGTTAATCGATTGCAGTGTTTGGGTGTTCGTTGCGGGTGCTGGGTCCAGCGGTGCTCGAATAACCTGGACAAAGCCTGCCTGCGGCCAACAAGGAAAGGCCGTGCGGTGCTGAATAAGTACCGCCAAGGTTTCGGCCCCAGCAATCGAGTACGACAGATTGTTGATAGTGCTGCTGCGGTTTCAGCGTTGCCTGTGGCTCCGAAGCCGCGGTGCAAGACCCTCGCTCGCACCGTTTTGCCGACTGCCCACTCGAGTGCCGCTGCTGCCCCTGAATACGAGAAGCGGCTGGCTGCCCCCGCTGAGCGAGTATTTGCCAAGCAGGTGCTCAAGGCAAACGCGTGGTTTCAGGTCGTAGCACCCCGTCGCGGGCCCTATCCTCAGGGCGACACATCCTTCTCTGAGGGGTATCACCGACCTTTTCGTTTTGACTTGCGAGTCTCTTCCCCTCGGGGCTGTCTTGACCAAGCCCTCTCCTCCTCCTCCTCCTCCTCTTCCTCCTCCTCCTCCTCGTCCTCCTCCTCCTCCTCCTCCTCCTCCTCCTCCTCATCATCATCATCATCATCCTCATCCTCATCCTCATCCACCTCCACCTCCTGCTTCCTCCTCCTCCTCCTCCTCCTCCTCCTCCTCTCCTCCTCCTCCTCCTCCTCCTCCCCCTCATCCTCATCCTCATCCTCCTCCGCATCCTCAGCCGCCTCCTCATCC
>CAUYUJ010018127.1:0-17500 GCA_963575745.1 Prorocentrum cordatum
TTCTCAAGACCACAGCCTCGCCCACGTGGTCTGAGCTAGGCCCAGACACTGTCCGCAACGGTGGTCTCATCGCATTGCATCGCCCCCCCCCGCTCCCCCTTCTGCCCCTCCTTCCTCCGCCCGCTTCCCCATCCGCAGCCTCCCTCCCCCTCCCCCTATGTCGAACCAGAGAGACGCTCACAACGCCTCAGGTGGCTCCGTTGGCGTCTGCGCAAGGTCCTCCGAAAGCTGAACAGCTTTGAGCTTCGACGGGTGTTCTTATCTCCGCTTCTCAGTCCAATATGGCTTCAAGAGCGGCCCCAGAGGCTCTCAAGAGCCCCCAAGAGGAGCCAACCCGCTTCCACTATGGCCCAATGTTGTTTCCAGAAGTGTTCCAATACGTGGGAGGAGGAGGAGGAGGAGGAGGAGGAGGAGGAGGAGGAGGAGGAGGAGGAGGAGGAGGAGGAGGAGGAGGAGGAGGAGGTGAGGGAAGGGAAAGGAGGATGAGGAGGTCGGAGACTTCTTGGGAACTTCTTGGGCGAACACGTTGGCCCAAGATGGCCTCCATGTTCGCCCAAGATGGTCCAAGATGGCCTCCAAGACAGCCCAAGAGGGTTCAAGATGCCTCCAGGTCCGCCCAAGAAGCCTCCAAAACGGTCCAAGAGGGCCCAAGAGGCCTCAAAGAGGCCTCCGAGACGGCCTAACAGGCATCCAAGAGGACCTCCAGAAAGGCCCGAAGAGCCCAAAATCATTGATTTCCCTTAGGTGATTGAAGGATTTGGGCATTTGTTTCTTTTCGGCCTTCCGACGGCCCGAGGCGGCCCAAGAGCTCCCAAAGATCGCCACACGATCGCCTAAGAGGCCTCCAAAATGGCCGCAGAACGGCCCAAGAGGCTCCCAAGACCGCCCCAGGAGGGCCCCAAGACAGCCCAAGAGGCCTCCAAGACGCCCAAGATGGCCGCCAAGACGGCCCCGGACCACCCAAAGAAGGCCTCCAATCGACGCGGAGAGGCCCCCAAGACAGCTTCCGACGGCGTCAGACGGGCCAGATTCTCAAGACCACAGCCTCGCCCACGTGGTCTGAGCTAGGCCCAGACACTGTCCGCAACGGTGGTCTCATCGCATTGCATCGCCCCCCCCCGCTCCCCCTTCTGCCCCTCCTTCCTCCGCCCGCTTCCCCATCCGCAGCCTCCCTCCCCCTCCCCCTATGTCGAACCAGAGAGACGCTCACAACGCCTCAGGTGGCTCCGTTGGCGTCTGCGCAAGGTCCTCCGAAAGCTGAACAGCTTTGAGCTCCGACGGGTGTTCTTATCTCCGCTTCTCAGTCCAATATGGCTTCAAGAGCGGCCCCAGAGGCTCTCAAGAGCCCCCAAGAGGAGCCAACCCGCTTCCACTATGGCCCAATGTTGTTTCCAGAAGTGTTCCAATACGTGGGAGGAGGAGGAGGAGGAGGAGGAGGAGGAGGAGGAGGAGGAGGAGGAGGAGGAGGAGGAGGAGGAGGAGGAGGAGGAGGTGAGGGAAGGGAAAGGAGGATGAGGAGGTCGGAGACTTCTTGGGAACTTCTTGGGGGGTCTCTCAGAGGCCTGTTGGGGGCCTCCTTGGGCCTCTTGGAGGGCTTTTGGGCTTCTTTGGGGCTTCTTTGGCCGTCTCACGGCCTTCTTGGCCCCTGGCCCGTCTGACGCCGTCGGAAGCTGTCTTGGGGGCCTCTCCGGGTCGATTGGAGGCCTTCTTTGGGTGGTCCGGGGCCGTCTTGGCGGCCATCTTGGGCGTCTTGGAGGCCTCCTGGGCTGTTTTGGGGCCCTCCTGGGGCGGTCTTGGGAGCCTCTTGGGCCGTTCTGCGGCCATTTTGGAGGCCTCTTAGGCGATCGTGTGGCGATCTTTGCGGCTCTTGGGCCGCCTCGGGCCGTCGGAAGGCCGAAAAGAAACAAATGCCCAAATCCTTCAATCACCTAAGGGAAATCAATGATTTTGGGCTCTTCGGGCCTTTCTGGAGGTCCTCTTGGATGCCTGTTAGGCCGTCTCGGAGGCCTCTTTGAGGCCTCTTGGGCCCTCTTGGACCGTTTTGGAGGCTTCTTGGGCGGACCTGGAGGCATCTTGAACCCTCTTGGGCTGTCTTGGAGGCCATCTTGGACCATCTTGGGCGAACATGGAGGCCATCTTGGGCCAACGTGACCACCTTAGAGGCCATCTTGAGCGGTCTCAGATGATTTTTTGCAGACGTTGAGGTCGTTTCCGGTTCCTTTCGGCGGCTTTCCGCGGGGCCGGCGCTCTGGGCCGAAGCCCCAGGGGGAGTTCTTGTGGAAAAGAACCACAACCAAAACCGATAAAATCTAGCACGCCAGGCACCCCTGTGATGAATAAGCAGGGAGCGGTGGATCGAAGACGCCTACGGCGAATCACCGCCGTCCCCTGCCTTCCAGAATCGCCCATGTGGCCGAGCGTTGTGGCAAAAGCACTGCCAAGCTATCGGACCATGTGTGCCACCAGTCGTTGTGGAAACCCTTCGGGGAACACTTGTGGGAGAATGGTGGGGAAGATCAGGAGGAGGCGGATGAGGAGGTGGAGGAGAAGGAGGAGGAGAACCAGGAGGAGGAGGAGGAGGAGGAGGAGGAGGAGGAGGAGGGGGCATCTTGGGAGCCTCTGGGGATACTCTTGGGGCCTGCTGGGAGCTTCCTGGGAGCCTCTTGGAGGCATCTTGGGGGCCTTCTTGAGCCTCGTGGAGGCTTCTCGGGGGCCTCTTTGTCCGTCTTAGTGGGCTCCTGGCCCGTCTGACGCCGTCGGAAGCTGTCTTGGGGGCCTCTCTGGGCCGACTAGGGGCCCTCTTGGGGTGCTCCAGGGCCGTCTTGGAGGCCATCTTGGGCGTCTTGTAGGCCTCGTGGGCCGTCTTGGTGTCCTCTTGGGGCCGTCTTGGGGGCCTCCTGGGCCGTTCTGGTGCCATCCTGGAGGCCCCTTGGGCGATCTTGGGGCGATCTTTGGGGCCTCTTGGGCCGTTTCGTGCCGTCGGAAGGCCGAAAGAAGCAAATGCCAGAATCCTTCCAAAACCTGAGGGAAATCAATGATTTTGGCCTCGTCGGGCCTTCCCGGACGCTCTCCTGGAAGCCTCTTGGGTCGTCTTGGGCCACCTTAGAGCCATCTTCGGCCGTCTTCGTGGGCTCCTAGTCCGTCTGACGCCGTCGGAAGCCGTCTTGGAGGCCTCTCTGGGTCGACATGGGGCCCTCTTGGGGTGCTCCAGGGCCGTCTTGGAGGCCATCTTGGGCGTCTTGGAGGCCTCTTGGGCCGTCTTCTGGTGCCATCCTGAAGGCCCCTTGGGCGATCTTGGGGCGATCTTTGGGAGTTCTTGGGCCGTCTCGTGCTGTCGGAAGCCCGAAAAGAAGCAAATGCCCAAATCCTTCAAACAACGAAGGGAAATCAATGATATTGGCCTCTTCGAGCCTTTCTGGAGGCCCTCTCGGAGGCCTCTTTTGGCCACCTTAGAGCCATCTTCGGCCGTCTTGGTGGGCTCCTGACCCGTCTGACGCCGTCAGAAGCCGTCTTCAGGGCCTCTCTGGGCCGACTTGGGGTCCTCTTGAGGTGCTTCAGGGTCGTCTTGGAGGCTTCCTTGGGCGTCTTAGAAGCCTCTTGGGCCGTCGTTGGGCCCTCTTGGGGCCGTCTTGGGGGCCTCTTGGGCAGTCTTGAGGCTATCTTGGAGGCCGCTCGGGCGCTCTCGGGCCGATCTTGGGCCGTCGGAAGGCCGAAACGGAGCAAGCACAAACATCCTTCCCAAACCTAGGGATAATCAATGATTCTGGCCTCTTCTCGCCCTCCTGGAGGACCTCTCGGAGACCTCTTGGGCCGTCTTGGAGGCCTCTTGGGCACCCCTTGGGCCGTCTTGGGTCGTCTTGGAGGCTTCTTGGGCGGACGTGTAAGTATCTTGGACCCTCTTGGCTCGTCTTGGAGGCCATCTTGGACATCTTGGAGGCATCTTGGAGGCCATATCTTGGGCCATCTTGGTGGTCTTGAAAGCCATCTTGCGCCGTCTTGGGGCATTTTTGGTGAGACCCGGTGGGGCCTTTCGGGTGGCCGGCGGGACGGGCCGAAGCCCCGGGGGAGAGTTCTTGTTTTGGAAAAAGAACCTAAACCAAGAGCGATAGGGTCTATCACGCCGGGCACCTCTGTGGCAAGCCAACAGGGGGCGGCGGATCGAAGACGCCTACGGCGAATCACCGCCGCCCCCTGCCTTTTTGGAAGCGCCTGCGTGGCCGAAAGTTGGGTTTGAGCTTGGTCAAGCTATCGGGCTACGCGTTCCCCGAGTGTGTTTCGAAAGCCTTCGGGGAACACGGGGTCGGGCGAGCTATCGGACCAGGTGGTTTCCGAGCTTTCGGGCCTCCTGGAGGACGTCTTGGAGGGCTCTTGGGCTGTCTTGGAGGCCTCTTGCGGGCCTTTTGGGCAGTCTAGGGCCATTTTGAGGCGGCCCAGCAAGGCGTCGAGAGGGCCCCTCTCGGCCCCTGGGGCCAGGAAGGACTCCCGCTCCTCATGAGCTGCGCGCGTGCCTGGCGCACCTCCGTTGCCCTGGGCAACAAAGGCCGCGGCTCGAGCTCGGCACAGACCAGGAGCTGCCGCGCGCCGCTTTTGGTGCCTGCCGATTACCCTCCCTGTTCTGCTCCTTCTTCCCCCTCCCCCCTCGCCCACATCCACACGGATCATGGGCCCATGATGGGCCTGGCCGGGCTCGGTGTAGTTGTACAGTTGGCACCTTTTGCTTTGTTTGTTCCCAACCCTCCTGTGTTGGGTTCTCGTTTTGAATAGAGCAGTGTGGTCTCCACCTCCTCCTCTCCTTCCCTCTCCTCCCCTCCTCCTCCTCTCCTGTTTCCTGTGTTCCCCTCTCCTCTTCTCTCGTGCCGTCGGGCTGCGATCTGCGCAACTGTCGCCACTCTCGTGGGCTCCTGGGAGGCCCAGCGGAGGTACGTCATACGCGGATCACCACGGGACCTCGCCGCGATAGGGGGGCTGCGATCTGCGCAATTGTCGCCACCTTTTTTTTTTTTTATTTTTTGTTTTTTTTTTTTTTTTTTACTTTTTTCGCGGGCTCCTGGGAGGCCAGCTGAGGTACGTCATAGCGCGGATCACCACGGGACCTTCGCCGCCCCTTGGGGGGATCTGCGATCTGCGCGCAAGTGTCGCCATTTTCGTGGGCTCCTGGGCGGCCCGCGGAGGTACGTTCTACGCGGATCACACCCCCCCTCGGGTACCTCGCTCGGTGAGCGGGATCGCTGAGGGGCTGCGATGCTGCGCGATTGTGCACTTTCGTGGGCTCCTGGAGGCCCAGCGAGGTACGTCATTACTGGGGGGCTGTGATCTCGGGCAAAAGGTCGCATTTTCGTGGGCTCCTGGGAGGCCCAGCGGAGGTACGTCATACGCGGATCACCACGGGACCTCGCCGCGATAGGGGGGCTGCGATCTGCGCAATTGTCGCCACTTTCGCGGGCTCCTGGGAGGCCCAGCTGAGGTACGTCATACGCGGATCACCACGGGACCTCGCCGCCCCTGGGGGGGGGCTGCTCGATCTGCGCATTGTCGTCCACTTTTCGTGGTGCTTTCTCCGCAGGAGGCCACAGGCGGCAGGTATCGATCGATCTGATTCGCGGATTACAACGGGCCCTCGCCGCCATGGCGAGCAACAATTCTGCGCAATTGTCGCCACTGTGTGGGATCCTGGGCGGCCCAGGAGAAGTGGTACGGCGCCGTGGCGACCACCACGGGACCTCGCCGCCGCAGGGGGGGCTGCGATCTGCGCAACTGTGGCCACTTTCGTGGGCTCCTCGGAAGCCCAGCGAAGGTACGTCATACGCGGATCACCACGGGACATCGCCGCCGCAAGGGGGTCTGCGATCTGCGTAACTCTCGCCACTTTCGTGGGCTCCTGGGAGGCCCAGCGGAGGTACGTCTTCGGATCAGCACAGGGTAGACCTCGCCGGCCCTGCGGGGCATGCGATCTGAGCATTCGACGCGGGAGAGACGTAGGGCTCCTGGGAGGCCCAGCGGAAGTACGTCATACGCAAATCACGACGGGACCTCGCCGCCCCTGGGAGGCTTGCGATCTGCGCAGCTGTCGCCACTTTCGTGGGCTCCTGGGGAGCCCCAGCGGAGGTACGTCATACGCGGATCACCACGGGACCTCGCCGCCTCTGGGGGGCTGCGATCCGCGCAGCTGTCGCCACTTTCGTGGGCTCCTGGGAGGCCCAACGGAGGTCCGTCACACGCGGATCACCACGGGACCTCGCCGCCCCCTGGGGGGCTGCGATCTGCGCAATTGTCGCCACTTTCGTGGGCTCCTCGGAGGTTCAGGGGAGTGTACTGTAACAGCTACGCGAGAACACCACTAGGGAACGCCTCGAGCCGTCCCCCTTTGAGGCGGAGCTGCTGATATCTGCGCAATTGTTTCTTCGCCAATTTCGTGGGCTCCTGGGAGGCCAGCGGAGGTACGTCCAAACCGCGGTATCACTCCACTGGGAATCTGTCAGCCTGGGGGGGTCGTAACTCGATCTGCGCAACTGTCGCCACTTTCGTGGGCTCCTGGGAGGCCCAGCGGAGGTACGTCATACGCGGATCACCGCGGGATTTCTTGCTGCGCTCTTCTGAAATCACTGCTGGGTGCTCTTCTTGTGCACTGCGGGTCCTTCAGAACGCCAGTCAGCATTGAGTGGACCTGAGTAGAATCGCCACATGTAGAGAAAAGGTTGGGTACGTTACAGGGTAATTCTTATTGATTCCCAGTGCTGGCGGTTCTCTGCAGTTGGGGCCACTGGGGGCCGTCTTCTGGCCCTGGGGGGCCACCGCACATTGCCCCGGCCGTTCCTCCTCGCCCCCTGCCCTCTTGTGCCCTCTCACTCCCCCCTATATCCCTTTCCCATCTCCTGCGTTCCCTCCGTCCCTCCCTTCCTCTGCCCTCCCCTCCCCTCCCCGAGTGCAGGAGGAGTTTGCAAATGGCAGCATGAACACCAACGCGGACAACACGCCCGTCCAAATGAGTAGCCAACCAGGGCCTCATACCGCTGCTCGGGATTTCGCGCACAAGCCTTCTGGAATGCTGAATCATGGATCTTTCGGTGCGGCGCCCACATGCGTATTGGAAGAACAGGCGTACTGGCGAGATCGATGGAACTCAGTCTCAGACCACATGTTCTTCACTGGTGAGTTGTGGCAGAAGATACGCGCGGCGGCTTCTAGCTGCATACCGGCCCTGACTCAGAAGGGGTCTTCTTTGTCGACGCAGCAAATCGCACTCGTGGACAACGCGGCCACCGCCGCGAACGTGATCGCTTATCGGTGGAACAAGCTGATGCGCCCAGGAGACGTGATATCGGATGGCCTCCGGCCGCGGATGCGTGCCCCGCACCCTTTGCACCGAGAGGTCAGGTTCGTGGGCATGTCTTTTGGTCCCCGTGGGGTCGCTGTCGGTCGCTGTCCGATTGCTTGTGAGAGCGACTGAGGTTGTGTTGTTTGGCTTCGGTATGGCTGGGGCCTTTTGGGACCTTCTCTTGTGCGGGCACTGAAATGCACCCTGGGCCCTCTGGACGCTCCCCTCGAGGCCATCTTGGGGCCCTCCAGGAGCCCTCCCAGGGTCTTCCTGGGGGTGTCTGTTGGCACTCCTGGGCCCGTCCAAGTTGTATCTTGATGCTGCTGGGCCGTCTCAGGGCCCTCGATCGGGGACCCTACGATTGTTACGGGGGATCGTGGTTTCTGGAGCGAGGATCCACAGTTCTTCAAGATGGATCGTAGCCACCAGCATGGCGGAGGCGACCAGCGCCAGCGATACTTGAGCGGCCAGCGATTCTGACGCCACTGGTACTCCCAGTGGGGGCTGCCTCCCGCGGTGAGCATCTTCGAGAGGGATCGTTTTAATGGAAAGGAGGATCCATAGTGGTCTACGAGTGATCATGTCCTCCGGAAGCCAGGATCCGCAGCATTGCACGAAGGATCGTGATCCCGAGGGGCATTTCCCAAATATTCGTGAAGGGCTTACAATCCCAAGGTACGAGGGTTTTGTCTTTGGGTGGTGGTGGGTTTGGGGGGGGCGGGGGCTGCGAAGGAGGAGCGGCAAGTGCGGGGCAGCGTAGAAACATAGCATATCTTACCTTGATCGCATCCAGTGCTATGGGAGCAGTGTTTACATGAGCGCGCTGAGATGGCACTCCCGTCGAAGGGACCCACAGGGGGTCTAGCGGATTTGTTACGGACGTCGTCTATGGAGCGTGTAGAAACGCATTTGAGGAACACTGCAGTAGTACACGAAGTGACGACGACGCCTTTTTGCATGCAGAGTCATCGTCATTACGGAGGGAGGTGCGCGAATTGAAACTTTTGACCTCCGAGGGCAACCTTGCAGAGGTGGATTCCGAAGCTAGTAAGTTTCCGAAGACTCAGAGGCAGATGGCACAGCGCTTCGAGCACTCAATCATGGAGGCTTTACGAGAAATTCGACTGCGGGATTCTCAACTGAACTCAACCTGTACTCGACGCGCATTCTTTTTCATTGATGAGATAAGCTCGCAGCCGTCGTTTGTGTTGCCAGTTGCGGAGATCCTGATCGCAGCCCATCAAGCAATTTCTGAGTACAATGTAGAATGTTCGCTTGGAAGTAATAAAGTGGGTAACATTGAATTCGGTGAGGTTTGCATTGATGGCGCGCACAGCTTTGCGCTGCCAAACCTTGATGTGGTACACGATTTACTCGATAATTCCACGATTCCCGCCGAGGCCAGGCCAAGCTGGTGGTTTGCGAATGTTCATAAGTGGGGGTTTGCAGCGAACACGGCTGCTGTGTTGGTGGCGAGGACATCAGAGTTGATGGAGACTACTCGGCATCCTCTTGTCAGCTGGAACTGGAAACAAGGCCTGGGCCAAGAAGGTGTGTGGGTCGGAACGCGTGACTATTCGGCCTTGCTTGCAGTTCCCAAGGCCATCGAGTATTACCTGAATTGGACAGATGCTTGCTTAGATAACGGTTTGTCATCCAGTAGATCGTCTGCACCAGAGTGGTGCAGGGCTCAATGTTTAGCCGCTGCGAAGCGGTTGGCGAAAAAATGGGGTACATCGGATTCACTGCCGATTGATGATGCGCTGGTGTGTTCCATGGCGATGGTGGAACTCCCTAGGGATTTGAACGTGAAGGTGAACCAAGCGGGAGATTTCAGCTCAACAGGAGATGACCTGCGATCTGTGTTGCGCCGCGAGTACAGCGTCGAAGCCGGAATCTTCACCTGGCCTGGCATTGGGAGTTTCATACGTTTGTCATATGCTGTGTACAACACCCCAGAAGACATTGATAATCTGGAAACAGCGGTTCTGGATATTCTCGAAAGGCAGGGCGGTCGTGTCTGAAGACGTATGAATTTCACAACCACAGTTCTTGCAATGTATACGCCTGGAAAGAAATTTGATGAAGGTGGAGCCCACAGGAATGATGCTGCTGACTGCTGATGATGATGATGGTGATAGTGATGATGCTGATGATGATGAAGATGATGATGACGGTGCTGACGACGATGATTATTATAATGATGCTGCTAACGACGACGAGGACGATTACGATGACGATGATGACAATGATGATGATGATAATGATGATGATGATGCTGATGATGATGATGATGATGATGATGATGATGATGATGATGATTGCGACGATGGCGATGACGATGATGATGCTGCTGATGCTGATGATGATGCGTATGATCATGATGCTGATGATGATGATGCTGGTGATGATGATCATGATGATACTGTTGTTGATGGTGATGATGGTGATGGTGATGGTGATGATGATGATGATGATGACGATGATGACGACGACGACGATGATGATGACGAGGATGAAGGGATGATGCTGATGATGATGACGAGGATGATGATGATGCTGCTGATGATGATGACGATGACGATGACGATGATGATGCTGCTGATGATGATTATTATGCTGATGATGACGATGGTGGTGGTGGTGGTGATGATGATGTTGATGTTGTTGAGGATGATGATGATGCTGATGATGCTGCTGCTGATGATAATGATGACGATTATGATGATGCTGCTGCTGCTTCTGTTTCTGTTTCTGCTGCTGCCGCGGATGATGATGGTGATGCTTCTGATGATGATGACGATGATGATGACGATGATGATGATTCTGAAGATGAGGTTGATGGTGATGATGGTGATGGTGATGCTGATGATGATTGTGAACATGATGATTGATGCAGGTGATGATGGTGATGTGTAGATGATGATGTTGGTGTTGTTGTTGATGGGGATTGTTGGTGAGGGTGTGATGATGACAGATTAATTGACGACTACGATCGTGCTGACGAGGATGAAGGATGGCTGTGATGATGAGACGAGGATATGATGCTGCTGATGATGATGACGATGACGATGCCGATGCTGACGCTGATGATGATGCTGCATGATGTATTATGTGATTGATGACGAGTTGGTGGTGATGTTGATGATGATTGTTGATGTTTGTTGAGGATGTGATTATTTGATGTGATGATGCTTGCTGCTGTTGATAATTATGATGAGTATGATGATGCTGCTGCTTGCTTACTCTGTTTTTGTTTTACTGCTTTCTGCTGCGGATGATTGGTGCGGGCGGTGTGATTGATGACGATGATGATGACCATGATGATGTTTCTGATGTGATGTTGATGATTATGTGGTATGATGTGAGATGATGATGATGGATGATGAATGTTCATATGATGGTGATGATGATGCTGCTGATGCTGCTGATGATGCTGTTGGTGACGATGATGATGATGATGATGATGATGATGATGATGATGAGGATGAGGATGAGGATGAGGATGAGGATGAGGATGAGGATGAGGATGATGATGAGGATGAGGATGAGGATGATGACGATTATAATACTAGTAATAATCATGATGAGGGGCATGCGACAGATAAGGAGTCTAATACAGAGCAGGAGCAGTAACAACAGGAGGATTTTCTCTGGATGCAGACGGGGGCCGATTCCAATCAGCAGTAATGCAATCGGGGGTCCGCGCATTTCACAGTGTCACCCACGGCTATATCGCGGTGCAAGTCCAAGAGGGAGGAGGATAAGGAGGCAGGGGTGCATGAAGTATGGGGAGGTGCAGGGGGGGACGAGGGGGAGGGTGCTGCCAAGAAAGGGAGGAGGCGGATTGTCGTCGGCATTCCAAGCAAGGTTCCCTCCGATCATGGGAGACCCCTTGAGTGTGACCATGTTTTCTGGAGCATGGTCTGGCACGGCCCTGTCGCGCTCCGACGGCGAGTCAGATCTGATGCGTTGTTTTTGGCGCTCCCCTTCTCACCATGAGACCTCCAGCGAGTCGAGTTCTTCGAATCGCCGGTCCCTGGAGCTCCCGACCTCTTCCCTAAGATCTTTTGACGGTTCTGAGGCTCAGAAACTTCCCTGAGGCGCCGAAAGCAGCGAAGACATCCAACGCGTTTTTTTTCGAGTCGCCAGAGGTCTCTGTCCCTTCCCCTCCCCTCGTCTCCCTCCATCTCCACCTCCACCGCCACCTCCACCTCCACCTCCACCTTCACCTCACCGCACCTCAGGGCACACGCGAGCGCGCTAGAGAGCGGACATGTCCTGACCCTGGCCCTGACCCCCCCCTTGGTCCCCTCACTCGCTCGCTCTGCCGCGGGAGCGAACGAGCGGATCGGCGCTGAACCCCCCTTTCCCCCTCCCCCTCACCCTTCTTTCTTCTTCTTCTTCGTCTGCTCCTCGTTCTCCTTCTCCTCCTTCTCTTCCTCGTCCTCTTTCCAGTCGAATGGCAGGTCTCCGGAATGCATTGCCTGTCTTGCTTTTCTGAATCGTCACCCTCACCGCTGCCGCTTTTTTGCTCGGGTGCACGAAAGCTGGCCAGCTTTCGTTCCCGTATTAGACGCTTAGTCATTGCGCATTCGGTACAACAAACATTTTCGCTTCACATACACCCGCTTTTATAGTTGGTAGCGGGACTCTGGCTCCCTTGCATTATCACTCGCCGCCCTGGCCCGCGCGGCACCTCCGCCAGTCCTTCGATTTTCGGCTCCTGCTCCATCCCCCCCATCGTTTTTGGCAAGGATGATCAAGCTCTTCTGGCTCTCCGTATTCATCCCCCCCGTTCGCTAAAACGAGCGGCGAGGCGGACATCCACCAAAACAAATACGTTTTCAAGAATTCCAAGGAGCGCGGCGCCCACTAGTCGCCGCTGCCTGCTTCTCCCTCCCGGGGCCTACCCCAACTGTGTTGGATTCGTTCTCGGTGCCACAGGTCGGGCTTGCGGCTGTAAATTAGGAGCCACCATCCTTCCCATCAGCAGCACCAGCCCGTGGTCCTTAGCTGCTTGCAACTATGTTGCGGGGCCCTGGGAAACGCCGGCGGACGAGAGTGTTGATGGGCGTGGGAATGCAGTGGGGGGTCGCGCGACAGGAAATGCGCCGACCGTGCGGCGAGATCGGGCTGCATAAGAGGACTCATATTGCATGGGGGGCTACAGACATTCGCGCATGCAGCGTGGCCGCGCGCTTCATCTCCCGCGTTGCCATGAGATCGCGCGCGAGAGCCGCGACGTCTAGAGAGCAGGCCTCGCTCAGATCTGCGGGGGCGGCCTTGGATTCTGGGGTTGGGGCTCGGTGGGTTGGCGTGTGAAAAGGTTTCTGCGTGGTTGTTTTCGTCCGTGTATACTTGGCCGGTGGTTGTCCTGTCGCCGGCAGTCTCAGCGGCGAGCAGTTGACGACTTTGCCCAGCTTGTTCTACGGCGCCACCCGCCCGTGGATAATCGTGGGGGGCTAGCTGGAGGGCGCCCGCGCAGGTCTTCAGGGGGGCAGCTCGCCGTCCGTGATCGGCGTCGCGCGCGTCAGCTACGTCAGTGAGGCATGTCCGCCGTTTCACCGCAGTAACTGGCGCGCCGCGGGGTCCGCAGTCGGGCTGTGTTTGTTGATTGGCGCGTGGGGGTTTTACCCGCCCATGGGCACGGGCGACCAAGGTACTCGAATCGAGAGAGGCGCAATCAATGGTCTAGGGCCATGTGTGGAAGCAATCCCGGGTGGAGTTTGACTATTGGCGCGGCGAGGAATTGTGACGTAGCGGCATTGGCTATGCGTGGCAGCCTGAGGCCCCTGCGGCGAAGGCGGACGCCCCGAGGCGCATGGGCAGAGTGGGCGAGGCTGGCCACGTCAACGACCTGGGGCAAGAACTGGATCCCGCCGCGGCATCGGACATGCGCGCAGCACCGGGGTGCGACTCAGAAGTGGGCGGGCAAGAGGGGCCCGCTCAGCAAACGCATTCGAAGCCCGTCTAGGGGGTGATTGCTCAGATTGCCCGGGGGAGAAAGCTGGGGCCCAAGAGTGAACTCAGGTCTCGGGTCGCTGTTTCGCCGGGCGCCCTTCTGGTCGCGGCCGCGTGGTCGCCGCTTTGCGGGTGGCCCGGTGGGTCGAGGAGCGTGCGTCGCCGCCTCGTTGGGTTGCTCGGTCGGTCAGGGCCAGTGCGTCGCCGCTATGACAGGCGCTTCGCTCGCGAGGTCCACCTTGAGCCGCGGGTCCGCGCGCGTTTTCCAGGCGGCCATACCGGCGGCTAGGCCGATGGCGACGATGAGATGCGATTGCGTGGTCAGCGAGATCCCGCTCCGCGATAGGACGCGCTCCTGTGGTCGGGTTGAAGCCGGGGAGTTGACGATCGCGGATATTCAGGGGGGCGGGCAGCGGCGTCCAGTTCCGTGGACTGCAAAGCGACATGGCGGCATCGCGCCGCTGGTGCGCTGAGCGCGTTCGCCCTGGCGCGTCTCGCCGAGCGGAGCAGTGCAGCCGTGACGTGCTGGGCGCGCGCGCTGGAAGCCATCCTTGCCGTCGATGAGGAAGCGCCAGTCACGACAAAGTTGCGCGTTCAGATTCGGGGTCAAAGGGGGCTCGGCATAGATGGGCGGGATTCACGTCGCATATGGCGCGCAGATCTTGCGAGTCCCGCAGACGTCGCCGGCGCCGCGGGCGGACTCGATATTTGGGCGTCGGGCGCGTGCGAAGGGGTTTTTGTGCGCGGCGTGGGCGACGCCTGGAGTCAATCGTCGGTGCGCAAGCGCAGCAATCATATAGAGCAAGAAGTGTTGTTGAAAATGGGGGGTGGGGGGGTGGGGGGTGGGGGGGGCATTCGCCAGCGGGCGCGATTGGCGTCCAGACAGAGGGCCAATCATCGGAAGGCATCGACATGCCGATTGCGCTGGGGAGTCACGCAGTGGGGCATCCTGCGCCGCTCGGGCGGGATCAGCCAGACGACGCGCGAGGTTCACTATGCAACGAGGCGTGAGTCGACTGCGTGAACGTGTCGGACCAGCCGTTTGGCCACCAGGGGCCGTCGAGCGTTCGTGACCATGTTCGTCGAACGTGTCGCTGAGATAGCTTGGCCATGGTTAATATTTGAGGCAATGGGGGTCAAATTGCAATTGCGTGCGAGGGCAGAGCTCTACGGCACAGGTAGAGGCAGAGCGTCGGCACTCTTGAATTGGTTCTGCAGGTGTTTGGGAATCACGCAGCCCGGAACAAGTCAGTGGTCAGGTGCGTTACGTTGGAGCAGCGTTGACTTCGGCAGTGCCTGGGCACAGTTAGTTACATGGTGCGATGTTCCAATCGCCTGGCGGCGACGTTGTGGGCGCGCTGGGATGTGGGGATGATCGCGAGTGCGTGGCGCAAGCGGCCGGGCCATTGGAAACCAGACTGCGGGGGCCCTCGGGCCGCGGGCATGCTGGCGCGAAAAGTGCTGTCTGCAGGGTCCAGGCGAGGCGGTCTCTTGGCAGCGCCATCTGTCTGCGTCGCGTGGGCGGGGCTCCGGGGGGCAGGCGGGGCATTTCTGTGTTTGTCCACGTCGTTTTGCCCGCCGCCCGAGGCGCGGCAGCGGTGGGGTCGGGCATGGTGGAGTCTTTCTTCTCATTGCGCATGCAGACGTAGGAAGACAACAAGACAACCTCCAGATGACAGGGCAGTCTGCGGCGTGTGGCCCGCGAGGGGAGAGCGCGGCGAACGTCGGAGAGATATTGGCAGGGAAAGGCGCCAACGTCAAGGCGGCCGCGGAGTATCGACGCCCGGGAGTGGATGGGCCAGCAAGGGCGACGACAACGCGCAGTGCGCGCAATGTTCGGGCTATCGAGACAATGGGAGACTTTTGCGTCTGGCCTATCCCGAGGGCGCAGTTGAAAACATTTGTGGGATTTCGGGGGCAGCGTCCTGAAGCTCGCCCCCCGTCCGCCGGGGGGTGATGGCCGCGCTGCAGCCGTGGGAGATGGGGGCGGGCTCAGTTTCGGCGGCGGACTGGGTGGGCGCCGCGATCGACCGCTCGGCCGTGGCCGACGACCAGCGCGAGGCGGGCTTTGCGGGGGTGATCGACCAGGTCGCGTTGGATGTGGAGAGGGAGATATGGGAACCGCTGCGCCGCGCAGGAACGGGGCGGTCTAGAACGCTCTGCGTGCGTTCTCGGCTGCGAGAGGATAAACATATATGGAGAGAGAGAGAGAGAGAGAGAGAGAGAGAGAGAGAGAGAGAGAGAGAGAGAGAGAGAGAGAGAGAGAGAGAGAGAGAGAGAGCCGAGAGCAGAGAGGTCGATGAGATCGAGAGAGAGGAGGGAGGGGGGGGGCGGGAGGAGTAAGGGGCACGGTGGGACGTGAGAGGTGCGGTGGGCGGGATGGGGGAGGGAGGGAAGGGGGGGGAGATCGGGGGGGAGGGGACTTGGGAGGTCGGGAGGCGGAGGGTGATGTGGGATGGGGCGGGGATTTGTGGCCGTGGTGTGGGGGAAGAGAGTGAGAGAGAGAGACGAGAGAGAGAGAGATAGAGAAAAGAGAGAGAGATATACAACAAAATGATGATGAGACAGAGAGAGAGAGTGAGAGAGAGAGAGTGGAGATTGAGGAGAGAGTGAGTGATTTACATGAGGAGAGAGAGAGAGTGAGTGAGATGAGAGAGAGAGAGAGATGCGAGAGGGAAAGGGAAAGCGAGGAGAGAGAGAGAAAGCGAGAGAGAGAGAGAGAGAGAGAGAGAGAGAGAGAGAGAGCGAGAGAGAGGTGACCGCCGGAATTTTTGATTGGGGCGATGTATTTCGACGGCGTCTGGGAGGGGTGCCACTTGTAAGTGCCGCGGGCCGATTGCGATGCGTCGCGACGCTCGTGGGGCCAGGCGAGAGAAAGAGCCACTTTTGTTCCCGCTTCCTCGTTGAGGTCTCCCGCGGAACGACTTGGCGAAGCCGCCCTTCCGCGCCGTGGGGGGCCCGCCTGCGCTCCGCCGGCTTTGCGTTGGGGTGGCGCCGACAAGTGCCAGATAGCCGACGCTTTGCGTGCGCGGGAAAGGAAGCCGAGGCGAAGGAGCGAATATTCCCATCAACAGGCCCTCGAACAGGCGTGCCGAGATGCGCGCTTTGATCGACCCGCTGGCTTGCACAGGGGGCTATGCGATTTGCGGGGGCGACTCGGTGATAGTGGGCGTGGCGACGTCTACACGGCGAGCGTATTGCTTGGCGGCGATAACGACTTGTGGCGCAAAATTGACCATGCCCTGAAAGCGCGAGGCTTCGGGCATTGTTGTGCCAAACGCACCGACAGCCACTTGGACAAGTGAGAAGCGCCGACGCAACGATATCTCGAGGAGGCTTGGTGGGGCAACTGGCATGCGCGCGCGCTCTCTTGGGATGGGCAATTTAGATGCCGCGGTCGGGTCAATGCGGTGGGCTTCATCTCCGCGACTAATGTGCGCGAGGAGGTTGCCGAGCGCGTGCTGATTCGTGCGCAGTTCATCAGCTCCTTACTGAACCGGACATGTATCGCACCTCTCGCACGCCAGAGACGCATCACCGAATATTCCATATCTTGGCTTGAAGCATGGCTGCGCGTCCAACGGGCGACGTGGAACACCGCATTAGTGGCAGCATGATTATGTCGGTGCCGCCTGTCTAGCTTGGCCCGCGCGCTGAAGGATATATTTCGAAGAGCCGCGCGAACGACATTGCAGAGTAACCCTGCACGGCGCATGCTGCCGATGCTTCGACTGACAAGCTAGGAGCTTTTCGGAATCAAGCTGGGTACTGGCAGTCGATGGGTCGGGGAAAAAGGCTGGGGCCCAAATGCCAACGATGCGGCGGATCCTGCAGTTATTTTTCCCTCACTGCGCGAAACTTTAGATCTGCCTGTGCAGCTTGCGTGGTTGGGAAGATCCCGCGCCATGTTGAAGGCGCCCATGACTACGATTCGTTCGTGGGTAGACCGCTGGCAACGTATGCTCAAAGCGCCCCCTCTTCCTCCCTTGGCGGAACAAGAAAAACTGCCTTGCCAGGATGTCATCAGTGCAGCTGGCACGCACAGCCAGGAGCATGGGCCTAGGTGCGTGGTAGTGGAGAGCGGTGTCCAGGCTGCGCGGCTCCCAGCATCCCCCCCCTGGTTGGCCATGAAGGGCCCGCCCCGCCAGGACGTCAGCATTGCCAGGTGTACGGGCCTGGTCGCATCGCAGAGAGGGGCAGTGCCCTCAGGTCGCGCGGTTC